>JAMKQA010006469.1:0-14664 GCA_024699735.1 Posidonia australis
TGTGCTCCAGCCCATAATCCAGAGGCTAGAATGATCTGGTTTTCCTCATTTAGTTGCATTTAGAGTAGCTTTGTGTGAGGCTATTAGCCCTTGAACACAGGGTTCACCAACACTTGCATTTAAATCATGTTTTAAAGCATGTGCATTTGATTTGTTTCATCGAGGCTTTACGCGTTCTCCCGAATGCATTTACAGAGATTTCATGTTTTCCTGAATGCATCTTTTCAAGCTTTGCCATTGCATCTTGTCCTGTTTTAATCCTTGCACCTTTCTGGCCCACCTAGGCGCACATAGGTGGCGCACTAGATTGACTCACCAATCTGGCGCACTAAACCAACACACTCCTGTTTTATGCATGCAGCATGCTTTGATTTTGTCATGCTTTCTTGACCAGTTTTCTTCTGGATTTTCCCTAGTTTTTCTCCCCGATTTACTAGGAAGGCACACTTTGCATCTTTTACTGTTTTATCGCTTTTTTTGCATTTGCATTTGCATATAGAGAGATGATGATAAATCACTCGGAATGATGTAACTTTGATTACACTTTTGCAATATCCTTGCATTATGCGATTGACCCGAGATAAAAAGTGTGATATTCCTGAGCATAGGACACACCCCACACATCATGCACCTATCAGCATAAGGCACTTAAACATGGCATTGCATATCGCCCACGGGCGTATAGCAAAAGGCTGAGAAGCCAACATTTCATTGGAGAAATCACAGAAGACCGATTTTATCAGGCGTGCGAGGGTGCCTAACACCTTCATCGTGCGTAACAGGGATCCTTACCCACATCTTTTTGGTTTCGCAGGCTTGTCCCTATTGTTTTTTACATGATTTTTCATGTATATGGTTTTCCTTGACTTCCATAATAGACTAGGTGGCGACTCCTGCATTTTGCATTTTGTTTTGTTTTTCGACGTGATTTTGCCGACCGATTTCGCATTCATTTGCGGAATCTCCTCGCCGGCATGGTTACACCTAGGCTATACGGAACCAACGACTCGGATCACCTCCAGATCAGAGGAGTCTTGAGAAAAGGATGGATGGTTGGTCCTTGGCGGTAAGGAACCAACGACTTGGATCTCCTTTGGATCAGAGGAGTCTCGAGAAAAGGATGTATTGTTGGTCCTTGGCTGTAAGGAACGAACGACTCGGATCTCCTCCAGATCAGAGGAGTCTCGAGAAAAGGATGGATCAAAGGAGTCTCAAGAATAGGATAGATGGTTGGTCCTAAGCAATAAGGAATAGACGGCTCGGATCACCTCCGGATCAGAGGAGTCTCGAGAAAAGGACAGTTGGTTGGTCCTAGGTTGTAAGGAACCAACGACTTGGATCACCTCTGGATCAGAGGAGTCTCGACAAAAGGATAGATGGTTGGTGCTAGGCTATAAGGAACCAACGGCGCGGATCACCACCGGATCAGTGGAGTCTCGAGAAAAGGATAGATGGTTGGTCTTAGGCTATAAGGAACCAACGACTCAGATCACCTCTGGATCAGAGGAGTCTCGAGAAAAGGATCGATGGTTGGTCCTACGCTATAAGAAACCAACGACTCAGATCTCCTCCGGATCAGTGGAGTCTCAAGAAAAGGACAGCTGGTTGGTCCTTGGTTATATGGAACCAACGACTCAGATCACCTCCGGATCAGAGAAGTCTCGAGAAAAGGATTGATGGTTGGTCCTATGCTTTAAGAAACCAACGACTCGGATCTCCTCCGGATCAGAGGAGTCTCGAGAAAAGGACAAATGGTTGGTCCAATGCTATAAGGCACCAATGACTCGGATCAAGTCCGGATCAGAGGAGTCTCGAGAAAAGGGAGGATGGTTGGTCCTAGGCTATAAGGATCCAACGGCTCGGATACCAGCCGGATCAGAGGAGTATCGAGAAAAGGATAGATGGTTGGTCCTAGGCTATTAGGAACCAACGACTCGAGTCTCCTCCGGATCAATGGTGTCTCGAGAAAAGGATATATGGTTGGTCCTAGGCTATAAGGGATCAATGACTCGGATCACCTCTGGATAAGAGGAGTCTCGAGAAAAGTTTGGATGGTTCGTCCATGGAACCAACGACTCGGATCTCCACCGGATTAGAGGAGTCTCGAGAAAGGGATTGATGGTTCGTCCTAGGCTATAAGGAACCAACGACTCGGATCTCCACCGGATCAGAAGAGTCTCGAGAAAGGGATAGATGGTTGGTCCTAGGCTATAAGTAACCAACGACTCGGATCACCTCTGGATCAGAGGAGTCTCGAGAAAAGGATGGATGGTTGGTCCTAGGCTATAAGGAACCAACGACTCGGATCTCCTCCAGATCAGAGGAGTCCCGAGAAATGGATGGATGGTTAGTCCTAGGCTATTAGGAACCAACGACTCAGATCACCTCCGGATCAGAGGAGTCTCGAGAAAAGGACAGATGGTTAGTCCTAGGCTATAAGGAACCAACGACTCGGATCACCTCCGGATCAGAGGAGTCTCGAGAAAAGGACAATTGGTTGGTACTTGGCTATAAGGAACCAACAACTCGGATCACCACCAGATCAGAGGAGTCTCAAGAAAAGGGTGGATGGTTGGTCCTAGGATGTAAGGAAGCAACGGCTCGGATCCCCTCCGGATCAGAGGAGTCTCGAGAAAAGGATGGATGGTGGGTCCTAGGCTATAAGGAACCAACGACTCGGATCTCCTCCAGATCAGAGTTGTCTCGAGGAAAGGATGGATGGTTGGTCCTAGGCAATAAGGAACCAACGACTCGGATCTCCTCTAGATCGGAGGAGTGTCGAGAAAATGAGGGATGGTTGGTCCTAGGCTATAAGGAACCAACGACTCGGATCACCTCCAGATCAGTGGAGTCTCGAGAGAGGGACAGATGGTTGGTCCTAGGCTATAAGGAAACAACGACTCGGACGACCTCCGGATCGGAGGAGTCTCGAGAAAATGGTGGATGGTTGGTCATAGGCTCTAAGGAACTAACGTCTCGGATCCCCTCTGGATCACAGGAGTCTCGAGAAAAGGTTAGATGGTTGGTCCTATGCTGTAAGGAACCAACGACTCGGATAGCCTCCGGATCAGAGGTGTCTCGAGAAAAGGATAGATGGTTGGTCCTAGGCTATATGGAACCAACGACTCGAATCTCCTCTGGATCAAAGGAGTCTCGAGAAACAGATAGATGGTTTGTCCTAGGCTATAGGAACCAATGACTCAGATCACCTTCGGATCAGAGGAGTCTCGAGTAAAGGATGGATGGTTGGACCTAGGCTATATGGAACCAATGACTCGGATCTCCTCCGGATCGGAGGGATCTCGAGAAAAGGATAGATGGTTGGTCCTAGGCTATAAGGAACCAAGGACTCGGATCACCTCGGGATCAGAGGAGTCTCGAGAAAGGGATAGATGGTTGGTCCTAGGCTATAAGGAAACAACGACTCGGATCACCACCGAATCAGAGGAGTCTCGAGAAAAGGGTGGATGGTTGGTCCTAGGATGTCAGGAACCAACGGCTCGGATCCCCTCCGGATCAGAGGAGTCTCGAGAAAAGGATGGATGGTGGGTCCTAGGCTATAAGGAACCAACGACTCGGATCTCCTCCGGATCAGAGGAGTCTAGAGAAAAGGACAATTGGTTGGTACTTGGCTATAAGGAACCAACGACTCGGATCACCACCAGATCAGAGGAGTCTCAAGAAAAGGGTGGATGGTTGGTCCTAGGATGTAAGGAACCAACGGCTCGGATCCCGTCCAGATCAGAGGAGTCTCGAGAAAAGGATAGATGGTTGGTCCTAGGCTGTTAGGAAACAACGACTCGGATCTCCGTCGGATCAGAGGAGTCTTGAGAGTAGGATGGATGGTTGGTCCTAGGCTATAAGGAACCAACGACTCGTATCTCCTCCAGATCAGAGGTCTCTCGAGGAAAGGATTGATGGTTGGTCCTAGGCTATAAGGAACCAACGACTCGGATATCCTCAGGATCAGAGGAGTCTCGAGAAAATGAGGGATGGTTGGTCCTAGGCTATAAGGGACCAACGACTCGGATCACCTCCGGATCAGTGTAGTCTCGAGAGAGGGACAGATGGTTGGTCCTAGGCTATAAGGAAACAACGACTCGGATGGCCACCAGATCGGAGGAGTCTAGAGAAAAGGGTGGATGGTTGGTCATAGGCTATAAGGAACTAACGTCTCGGATCCCCTCTGGATCACAGGAGTCTCGAGCAATGGTTAGATGGTTGGTCCTAGGCTGTAAGGAACCAACGACTCGGGTCACCGCCGGATCAAAGGTGTCTCGAGAAAAGGATAGATGGTTGGTCCAAGGCTATAAGGAACCAGCGACTCGGATCTCCTCTGGATCAAAGGAGTCTCGAGAAACAGATAGATGGTTGGTCCTAGGCTATTGGGAACCAACGACTCAGATCACCTTCAGATCAGAGGAGTCTCGAGTAAAGGATGGATGGTTGGTCCTGGGCTATATGGAACCAATGACTCGGATCTCCTACGGATCGGACGGATCTCGAGAAACGGATAGATGGTTGGTCCTAGGCAATAAGGAACCAACGACTCAGATCACCTCTTGATTAGAGGAGTCTCGAGAAAAGGAAGGATGGTTAGTCCTAGGCTATAAGGAACCAACGACTCGGATGACCTCCGGATCAGAAGAGTCTCGAGAAACGGATGGATGGTTTGACCAAGGCTATACGGAACCAATGACTCGGATCTCCTCCGTATCAGAGGAGCCTCGAGAAAAGGATGGATGGTTCGTCCAAGGCTATAAGGAACCAACGACTAGGATCACCACCAGATCAGAGGAGTCTCGAGAAAAGGATAGATGGTTGGTCTTAGGCTATAAGGAACCAACGGCATAGATCACCTCTGGATCGGAGGAGTCTCGAGAAAACGATTGAAGGATGGTCTTTGACTGTAAGGAAGCAACGACTCGGATCACCTCCGGATCGGAGGAGTCTCGAGAAAAGGATAGATGGTTGGTCCTACGCTATAAGGACCCAACGACTCGGATCACCGTCGGATCAGAGGTGTCTCGAGAAACGGATAAATGGTTGGTCTTAGGCTATAAGGAACCGATGACTCTGATCACCACCGGATCAGAGGTGTCTCGAGAAACGGTAAGATAGTCGGTCCTAGGCTATAAGGAACCAACGACTCGGATCACCTCTGGATCAGAGGAGTCTCGAGAAACGGATAGATGGTTGGTCCTAGGCTATAAAGAACCAACGACTCGGATCACCACCAGATCAGAGGAGTCTTGAGAAAAGGATGGATGGTTGGTCCTTCGCTGTATGGCACCAACGACTTGGATCTCCTCTGGATCAGAGGTCTCTCGAGAAAAGGATGAATTGTTGGTCCTTGGCAGTAAGGAACCAACGACTTGGTTCTCCACCAAATCAGAGGAGTCTCGAGAAAAGGATGGATGGTTGGTCCTAGGCTGTACGGAACCAACGACTCGGATCTCCTCCGGATCTGAGGAGTCTCAAGAAACGGATAGATGGTTGGTCCTAGGCTACAAGGGACCAACGACTCGGATCACCTCCAGATAAGAGGAGTCTCGAGAAAAGGTTGGATGGTTTGTCCTAGGAACCAACGACTCGGATCTCCTCCGGATCAGAGGAGTCTCGAGAAAGGGATTGATGGTTGGTCCTTGGCTATAAGGAACCAACGACACAGATGTCCTCCAGATCAGAGGAATCTTGAGAAAAGGATGGATGGTTGGTCCAAGGCTATAAGGAACCAACGACTCGGATCACCTTCGGATCAGAGGTGTCTCGACAAACGGATAGATGGTTGGTCCTAGGCTGTATGGACCCAAGGACTTGGATCACCTTCGGATCAGAGGAGTCTTGAGAAAAGGATTGATGGTTGGTCCAAGGCTCTAAGGAACCAATGGCTCGGATCACCTCCGGATCAGAAGAGTTTCGAGAAAAGGATAGATGGTTGGCCCTAGGCTATAAGGAACCAACGACTCAGATCACCTTCGGATCAGAGGAGTCTCAAGAAAAGGATGGATAGTTGGTCCTAGGCTATAAGGAACCAACAAATCGGATCTCCTCCGGTTAAGAGGAGTCTCAAGAAAAGGATCGATGGTTGATCCTTGGTTATAAGGAACCAAAGACTCGGATCTCCTCTAGATAGATGCTGTCACGAGAAAAGGATTGATGGTTGGTGCTAGGCTATATGGAACCAACGACTCGGATCACCTGCGGATCAGAGGAGTCTCGAGAAAAGGATGGATGGTTGGTCCTAGGCAATAAGGAACCAACGACACAGATCTCCTCCGGATCAGAGGAGTCTTGAGAAAAGGATAGATGTTTGGACCTAGGCTATAAGGAACCAACGACTCAGATACCCTCTGGATCAGGGGAGTCTCGAGAAAAGGATAGATGGCTGGTCCTTGGCTATAAGGAACCTACGACTCGGATCACCTACGGAGCAGTGGTGTCTTGAGAAAAGGATGCATGGTTGGTCCTAGGTTATAAGGAACCAACGACTCGGATCTCCTCCATATCAGAGGAGTCTCGCGAAAAGGATGGATGGTTGGTCCAAGGCTATAAGGAACCAACGACTCGGATCACCTCCGGATCAGAGGAGTCTCAAGAATAGGATTGATGGTTTGTCCTAGGCTATAAGGAAAACACGGCTCGGATCACCTCCGGATCAGAGGATTCTCGAGAAATGGATAGATGGTTGGTCCTAGGCTGTAAGGAACCAATGACTCGGATCACCTCCGGATCGGAGGAGTCTCGAGAAAAGGACATATGGTTGGTCCTAGGCAGTAAGGAACCAACGACTTGGATCTCCTCCGGATAAGAGGAGTCTAGAGAAAAGGTTGGATGGTTGGTCCTAGGAACCAATGACTCGGATCTCCTCCGGATCAGAGGAGTCTCGAGAAAGGGATTGATGGTTGGTCCTAGGTAATAAGGAACCAACGACTCAGATCTCCTCCGGATCAGAGGAGTCTCGAGAAACGGATGGATGGTTGGTCCAAGGCTATAAGGAACCAACGACTCGGATCACCTCCGGATAAGAGGAGTCTCGTGAAATGGATAGATGGTTGGACCTAGGCTCTAAGGAACCAAGGACTCGGATCACCACCGGATCAGAGGAGTCTCAAGAATCGGATAGATGGTTGGTCCTAGGCTATAAGGAATAGATGGCTCAGATCACCTTCGGATCGGAGGAGTCTCAAGAAAAGGACAGATGGTTGGTCCAAGGCTGTAAGGAACCAATGGCTCGGATCACCACCGGATCAGAGGAGTCTCGAGAAAAGGATACGTGGTTGGTGCTAGGCTATAAGGAACCAACGGCTCGGATCACCACCAGATCAGTGGAGTCTCGAGAAAAGGATAGATGGTTGGTCCTAGGCTATAAGGAACAAACGACTCGGATCTCCTCCGGATCAAAGGAGTCTCGAGAAAAGGATGGATGGTAGGACCAAGGCTATAAGGAACCAACGACTCGGATATCCTTCGGATCAGAGAAGTCTTGAGAAAAGGATAGATGGTTGGTCCATGGCTATGTGGAACCAATGACTCAGATCACCTCCGGATCAGAGGTGTCTCGAGAAAAGGATCGATGGTTGGTCCCAGGCTATAAGAAACCAACGACTCGGATCACCTCTGGATCAGAGGAGTTTGGAGAAAAGGACAGATGGTTGGTCCTAGGCTTTAAGGCACCAACGACTCGGATCACCTCCGGATCAGAGGAGTCTCGAGAAAAGGTTGGATGGTTGGTCCTAGGAACGACTCGGATCTCCTCCAGATCAGAGGAGTCTCGAGAAAGGGATTGATGGTTGGTCCTTGGCTATAAGGAACGAACAACTCGGATCTCCTACGGATCAGAAGAGTCTCGAGAACGGGATAGATGGTTGGTCCTAGGCTATAAAGAACCAACGACTCGGATCTCCTCTAGATCAGAGGAGTCTCGAGAAAAGGATGGATGGTTGGTCCTAGGCTATAAGGAACCAACGACTCGGATCTCCTCCAGATCAGAGGAGTCTCGAGAAAAGGATGGATGTTGGTCCTAGGCTATTAGGAACCAATGACTCGGATCACATCCGGATCAGAGGAGTCTCGAGAAAAGTACAGATGGTTAGTACTAGTCTATAAGGAACCAACGACTCGGATCACCTCCGAATCAGAGGTGTCTCGAGAAAAGGACAAATGGTTGGTACTAGGCTATAAGGAACCAACGACTCGGATCACCACCAGATCAGAGGAGTCACGAGAAAAGGGTGGATGGTTGGTCCTAGGATGTAAGGAACCAACGGCTCGGATCCACTCCGGATCAGAGGAGTCTCGAGAAAAGGATAGATGGTTGGTCCTAGGCTGTAAGGAAACAACGACTCGGATCTCTGCCGGATCAGAGGAGTCTCGAGAAAAGGATGGATGGTTGATCCTAGGCAATATGGAACCAACGACTCAGATCTCCTCTAGATCAGAGGTGTCTCGAGGAAAGGATGGATGGTTGGTCCTAGGCTATAAGGAACCAACGACTCAGATCTCCTCTGGATCAGAGGAGTCTCGAGAAAATGATGGATGGTTGGTCCTAGGTTATAAGGAGCCAACGACTCAGATCACCTTCGGATCTGTGTAGTCTCGAGAAATGGACAGATGGTTGGACCTAGGCTACAAGGAAACAACGACTCGGACCACCTCCGGATCGGAGGAGTCTCGAGAAAAGGGTGGATGGTTGGTCGTAGGCTGTAAGGAACTAACGGCTCGGATCCCCTCCGGATCATAGGAGTCTCGAGAAAAGTTTAGATGGTTGGTCCTATGCTGTAAGGAACCAACGACTCGGATCACCTCAGGATCAGAGGTGTCTCGAGAAAAGGATAGATGGTTGGTCCTAGGCTATAAGGAACAACGACTTGGATCACCTCTGGATCGGAGGTGTCTCGAGTAAAGGTTGGATGGTTGGTCCTAGGCTGTATGGAACCAAAGACTCGGATCTCCTCCGGATCGGAGGGATCACGAGAAAAGGATAGATGGTCTGTCCTAGGCTATAAGGAACCAACGACTCGGATCACCTCGGGATCAGAGGAGTCTCGAGAAAGGGATAGATGGTTGTTCCTAGGCTACATGGAACCAACGACTCGGATCACCTCCAGATCAGAGGATTCTCGAGAAAAGGAGGGATGGTTGGTCCTAGGCTATAAGGAACCAACGACTCGGATAACCTCCGGATCAGAGGCGTCTCGAGAATAGGATGGATGGTTGGACCTAGGCTATAAGGAACCAACGACTCGGATCTCCTCCGTATCAGAGGAGTCTCGAGAAACGGAAGGATGGTTGGTCCAAGGCTATAAGGAACCAACGACTTGGATCACAGCCAGATCAGAGGAGTCTCAAGAAAAGGATAAATGGTTGGTCCTAGGCTCTATGGAACCAACGGCTCGGATCACCTCTGGATTGGAGGAGTCTAGAGAAAAGGATAGAAGGTTGGTCCTAGGTTGTAAGGAACCAACGACTCGGATCACCTCCGGATCAGAGGAGTCTCGAGAAAAGGATAGATGGTTGGTCCTAGGCTATAAGGAACCAACGACTCGGATCACCTCCGGATCCGAGGATTCACGAGAAAAGGATCGATGATTGGTCCTAGGCTATAGGGAACCGACGACTCAGATCACCTCCGGATCAAAGGCGTCTCGAGAAAAGGATGGATGGTTGGACCTAGGCTATATGGAACCAACGACTCGGATCTCCTCCGTATCAGAGGAGTCTCGAGAAATGGAAGGAAGGTCGGTCCAAGGCTATAAGGAACCAACGACTTGGATCACAGCCAGATCAGAGGAGTCTCGAGAAAAGGATAGATTGTTGGTCCTAGGCTCTATGGAACCAACGGCTCGGATCACCTCCAGATTGGAGGAGTCTAGAGAAAAGGATAGAAGGTTGGTCCTAGGCTGTAAGGAACCAACGACTCGGATCACCACCGGATCAGAGGAGTCTCAAAAAAAGGATAGATGGTTGGTCCTAGGCTATAAGGAACCAATGACTCGGATCACCTCCGGATCCGAGGATTCACGAGAAAAGGATCGATGGTTGGTCCTAGGCTATAAGGAACCGACGACTCAGATCACCTCCGGATCAAAGGAGTCTCGAGAAAAGGGTGGATGGTTGGTCCTAGGCTATAAGTAACCAACGACTCGCATCTCCTCCAGATCATAGGAGTCTCGAGAAAAGGATAGATGGTTGGTCCTTGGCTATAAGGAACCAATGACTCGGATCACCTCCGGATCAGAGGAGTCTCGAGAAAAGGATAGATGGTTGGTCCTAGGCTATAAGGACCCAACGACTCGGATCACTACCGGATCAGAGGAGTCTCGAGAAACGGATAGATGGTTGGTCCTAGGCTATAAGGAACCGACGACTCAGATCACCTCCAGATCAGAGGAGTCTTGAGAAAAGGATGGATGGTTGGTCCTCGGCTATAAGGAACCAACGACTCGGATCTCCTCACGATCATAGCAGTCTCGAGAAAAGGATAGATGGTTGGTTTTTTGGATATATGGAACCAACGACTCGGATCACCTTCGGATCGGAGGAGTCTCGAGAAACGGATAGATGGTCGGTCCGAGGCTATAACGAACCAATGAATCGGATCACCTCTGGATCAGAGGAGTCTCGAGAAACGGATAGATGGTTGGTCCTAGGCGATAAAGAACCAACGACTCGGATCACCTCTGGATCAGAGGCGTCTTTAGAAAAGGATGGATGGTTGGTCCTTGGCAGTATGGCACCAATGACTTGGATCTCCTCTAGATCAACGTTCTCTCGAGAAAAGGATGAATTGATTGTCCTTGGCTGTAAGGAACCAACGACTCGGTTCTCCACCAGATCAGAGGAGTCTCAAGAAAAGGATGGATGGTTGGTCCTAGGCTGTACGGAACCAACGACTCGGATCTCCTCCGGATTTAAGGAGTGTCGAGAAAAGGATAGATGGTTGGTCCTAGGCTACGAGGGACCAACGACAAGGATCACCTCCGGATAAGACGAGTCTCGAGAAAAGGTTGGATGGTTGGTCCTAGGAACCAACGACTCGGATCTCCTCCGTATCAGAGGAGTCTCGAGAAAGGGATTGATGGTTGGTCCTAGGCTATAAGGAACCAACGGCTCAGATCTCCTTCGGATCAGAGGAGTCTCGAGAAAAAGATGGATGGTTTGTCCATGGCTATAAGGAAACAACGACTCGGATCACCTCCGGATCAGAGGAGTCTCGAGAAACGGATAGATGGTTGGTCCTAGGCTGTACGGACCCAAGGACTTGGATCACCTCCGGATTAGAGGAGTCTTGAGAAAAGGATTGATGGTTGGTCCAAGGCTCTAAGGAACCAATGGCTCGGATCACCTCCGGATCAGAAGAGTTTCGAGAAAAGGATAGATTGTTGGTCCTAGGCTATAAGGAACCAACGACTCAGATCACCTTCGGATCAGAGGAGTCTCAAGAAAAGGATGGATAGTTGGTCCTAGGCTATAAGGAACCAACGAATCGAATCTCCTCCGATTCAGAGGAGTCTCAAGAAAAGGATTGATGGTTCGTCCTAAGCTATAAGGAACCAATGACTCGGATCTCCTCCGGATAGATGCAGTCACGAGAAAAGGATTGATGGTTGGTGGTAGGCTATATGGAACCAACGACTCGGATCACCTCTGTATCAGAGGAGTCTCAAGAAAAGAATGGATGGTTGGTCCTAGGCAATAAGGAACCAACGACACGGATCTCCTCCGGATCAGAGGAGTCTTCAGAAAAGGATAGATGTTTGGACCTAGGCTATAAGGAACCAACGACTCAGATATCCTCTGGATCATGGGAGTCTCGAGAAAAGGATAAATGGTTGGTCCTACGCTATAAGGAACCAACGACTCGGATCACCTCCGGATCTGAGGTGTCTCAAGAAAAGGATGGATGGTTGGTCCTAGGCTATAAGGACCAACGACTCGGATCTCCTCCATATCGGAGGAGTCTCGAGAAATGGATGGATGGTTGGTCCAAGGCTATAAGGAACCAACGACTCGGATCCCCTCCGGATCAGAGAAGTCTCGGGAAAGGGACAGATGGTTGGTCCTCGGCTATAAGGAAACAATGACTCGGACGACCTCCGGATCGGAGGAGTCTCGAGAAAAGGGTGGATGGTTGGTCATAGGCTATAAGGAACTAAGGTCTTGGATCCCCTCCGGATCACAGGAGTCTCGAGAAAAGGTTAGATGGTTGGTCCTAGGCTGTAAGGAACCAACGACTCGGATAACCTCTGGATCAGAGGTGTCTCGAGAAAAGGATAGATGGTTGGTCCTAGGCTATATGGAACCAACGACTCGGATCTCCTCTGGATCAAAGGAGTCTCGAGAAACAGATAGATGGTTGGTCCTAGTCTATAGGGAACCAACGACTCAGATCACCTTCGGATCAGAGGAGTCTCAAGAAAAGGATGAATGGTTGGTCCTTCGTTGTGTGGCACCAACGACTTGGATCTCCTCTGGATCAAAGGTCTCTCGAGAAAAGGATGAATTGTTGGTCCTTGGCTGTAAGGAACCAACGACTCGGTTCTCCACCAGATCAGAGGAGTCTTGAGAAAAGGATTGATGGTTGGTCCTAGGCTGTACGAAACCAACGACTCGGATCTCCTCCGGATCTAAGGAGTCTCGAGAAAAGGATAGATGGTTGGTCCTAGTCTACAAGGGACCAACGACTCGTATCACCTCCTGATAAGAGGAGTCACGAGAAAAGGTTGGATGGTTGGTCCTAGGAACCAACGACTCAGATCTCCTCCGGATCAGAGGAGTCTCGAGAAAGGGATTGATGGTTGGTTCTAGGCTATATGGAACCAACGACACAGATGTCCTCCGGATCAGAGGAGTCTCGAGAAAAGGATGGATGGTTGGTCCAAGGCTATAAGGAACCAACGACTCGGATCACCTCCGGATCAGAGGAGTCTCGAGAAACGGATAGATGGTTGGTCCTAGGCTGTATGGACCCATGGACTTGCATCACCTCTGCATCAGAGGAGTCTAGAGAAAAGGATTGATGGTTGGTCCAAGGCTCTAAGGAACCAATGGCTAGGTTCACCTCCGGATCAGAAGAGTTTCGAGAAAAGGATAGATGGTTGGCCCTAGGCTATAAGGAACCAACGACTCAGATCACCTTCAGATCAGAGTAGTCTCGAGAAAAGGATGGATAGTTGGTCCTAGGCTATAAGGAACCAACGAATCGGATCACCTCCGGTTCAGAGGAGTCTCAAGAAAAGGATAGATGGTTGGTCCTAGGTTATAAGGAACCAAAGACTCGAATCTCCTCCGGATAGATGCAGTCACGAGAAAAGGATTGATGGTTGGTGCTAGGCTATATGGAACCAACGACTCGGATCACCTCCGGATCAGAGGAGTCTCGAGAAAAGGATGGATGGTTGGTACTAGGAAATATGGAACCAACGACACGGATCTCCTCTGGATCAAAGGAGTCTTGAGAAAAGGATAGATGTTTGGACCTAGGCTATAAGGAACCAACGACTCAGACATCCTCTGGATCGGGGGAGTCTCGAGAAAAGGATAGATGGTTGGACCTAGGCTATAAGGAACCAACGACTCGGATCACCTCCGGATCTGTGGGGCCTCGAGAAAGGGACAGAAGGTTGGTCCTAGGCTATAAGGAAACTACGACTCGGACCACCTCCGGATCGGAGGAGTCTTGTGAAAAGGGTGGATGGTTGGTCGTAGGCTGTAAGGAACTAACGGCTCGGATCCCCTCCGGATCACAGGAGTCTCGAGAAAACGTTAGATGATTGGTCGTAGGCTGTAAGGAACCAACGACTCGGATCACCTCCGGATCAGAGGAGTCTCGAGAAAAGGATAGATGGTTGGTCCTAGGCTATAAGGAACCAACGACTCGGATCTCCTCCAGATCAAAGGAGTCTCGAGAAACAGATAGATGGTTGGTCCTAGGCTGTAGGGAACCAACAACTCGGATCACCACCGGATCGGAGGTGTCTCGAGTAAATGATGGATGGTTGGTCCTAGGCTGTATGGAACCAATGACTCGGATCACCTCCGGATCGGAGGGATCTCGAGAAAAGGATAGATGGTCTGTCCTAGGCTCTAAGGAACCAATGACTCAGATAACCTCATGATCGGAGGAGTCTCGAGAAAGGGATAGATGGTTGGTCCTAGGCTATAAGGAACCAACGACTCAGATCACCTCCAGATCAGAGGAGTCTCGAGAAAAGGTGGGATGGTTGGTCCTAGGCTATAAGGAACCAACGACTCGGATCACCTCCGGATCAGAGGCGTCTCGAGAAACGGATGGATAGTTGGTCCTAGGCTATAAGGAACCAACGACTCGGATCTCCTCCTTATCAGAGGAGTCTTGAGAAACTGAAGGATGGTTGGTCCAAGGCTATAAGGAACCAACGACTTGGATCATAGCCAGATCAGCGGAGTCTCGAGAAAAGGATAGATGGTTGGTCCTAGGCTCTAAGGAACCAACGGCTTGGATCACCTCCGGATCGGAGGAGTCTCGAGAAAAGGATAGAAGGTTGGTCTTAGGCTGTAAGGAACCAACGACTCGGATCACCTCCGGATCAGAGGAGTCTCGAGAAAAGGATAGATGGTTGGTCCGAGGCTATAAGGAACCAACGACTCGGATCACCTCCGGATCAGAGGAGTCTCGAGAAA
>JAMKQA010006470.1:0-13615 GCA_024699735.1 Posidonia australis
AAGCATGCTGTTCTATGGAAAATCACAAAGGCACAAGACTCATTTGACAACATTGTAGCATGCTTCACAACAATTAGCAAAATCTCACCAATTAACCCGGAATTAGCATCATATGACCACAAACACATGATTCAACACCTTCCCAATATTTCCATATTTTGCACGGTTTTTGTAGCATTAACCATGATTCTGTCCTTTAACCTAAAACATGCCTCAACTGATGGAGGAAAACGCGTACCCTCCAACTCTGGCGGTGCACGGCACCAGCCTTCCCCCACACCCGTGCGATCTCCTTCGACGCGCGACTCCACCTCAGCCTCCACACTCCCCCTCGCCCTCTCTCTGGTTCTCCCCTCTATCCCCACACGACCCGCCTTCCGCTTTAAATCCACCTCCGTGCTTGCCATCCCTTGAAGCACGCCGGTCGGCCGCCAGCCTTGCCGCTCCAGAAGGGACGGGACGTGCAGCCCTCCCGCTAGCCCACACGCATCAGAGAGGACCGATCCTGGTCACAGGCGCGGAGAGAAGAAAACAGAGGGTCACGGGCACCGTTGCCTCTTTGACCGGGTCCAAGCCCAAGCCCAAGTGGGCATCACACCCAAACACAGGTCCTAAAGCAGAACAGACCCACTAGTCAAAGAAATCATACCACAAGGGAGAAACCAGGGGCACAAAACACCGGGAGAGCCCACAGCCAACAAACACAATCTGGATTTACCATTAATCAACCACACACCAAAAATTACAAGAAATTCCATGGTTTATATTAAATGGAAAAGCCAGGCACAGATGTTACACTTGCACAATCCACAATGAAACATAGAAGCAATCCCACAACTGAATACTTCTTGAGTCAAAATAAATAGTGTTGGTGATAAAGGATCTCCCTATTTTAAGTCTATAGAAGATTTAAAAAATCCAACCTACTTACCATTAATGATAACCGAGAACTAGTTATTTGAAAGAGTGCGTCCTATAAGATCCACAAATCTCAAGGAGAAGCCAAATTTATTAAGCACCTTATATAAGAAACTCCACTCCATCCTGTCATAAGCTTTCAACATATCAAGCATGAAAATGGCATTGCCTCCTCTACAATTTTTGTCAATATCCACAATCAGATCTTGAGCCAGCTGAATATGATCAAAAATATCTGTACCCTTCACAAACCCATCCTGCTCCACACTAATTAACCAAGGAAGCCAAGAAACAAGATGATTATTCTGGATCTTCAAGCATAACTTTGAAGCTACATTCCCCACACTAGTAGGCCAAAACTAAGAGAAGCTGATTGGATTCTCGACCTTAGCAATAAGACAAATTATCGAAGCTGTGACACTTCTATGCATATGACCTCCCACAAAAAAGTACATAACCAAAGCAAATAGATCATCTTTAATAATGTCCCATGCAGCTAAGAAAAAGGACAAGGGAAAACCATTTGGACCTGCTGTTGCCTTTGTAGGCATAGATTGGAGTGTAGCATGAATCTCTGCCATACATAAGATTCAAGCACTCTCCTTTAGAAATCATAGTAGGTATATACACCAATAACAATTCATCCACCACATTGCCTTTAGATTTGAACAACTCCTGGAAAAAGCTGACTCCACCATCCTGAATACCTTTGCTATCATGAATCCATTCATCATTGGGACTTTTAATGCCTTGAATATTATTAATATGCCTCCGCTGCCTCACCATATTCTGGAATTACAACGTATTCCTGTCCCCATCCTTGAGCCATTCGTAGTGTGATTTTTGGTATTAGAATTTCTCCTCTTGCTTGAGAGCCTTGTCCAATTTCTGTTGGGCCGCAATAACTTCCTTCAAGAGATTTTCATTGAACCTATCATCAAGGCAAATCTGAACCCGTGCTAGCTGCTCCTCAGCTATCTTGACATTTTCAAAGATATTCCCAAAGTGCTCCTTGTTCCAAGCTCTCAAAGCACCCTTGAGTCTACATAGTTTTAGAAACCAGTGAAAGGACATATCACCCTCATCAATCATAGGCTACTCCCACGACTGTTTAATAATCTTGAGGCATGTAACATCTTCCAACCACACATCCAAAATTTGAGTGGGCAGGGACCAAATTCCTGGGTCAAAGAAACAACAACTAAAACAAGAGAGTGATCAGAGTTTACCCTATCTAGATGCGTAACTTTGACCTGCAGGTTCTGGCACTATTCATTAATTAAGCATCTGTCTAGTCTGGCCAATATTCTGTCATCCCCCTGTTGAGTGTTACACCAAGTGAAAGTAGATCCAACAAATCCTGCATCATAAAGCATACAAGAGGACAAGCATTCCATAAAGTCATCCATAAAAATTTGTCTTGGCATTCTCCCTCCCTTCTTCTCTGATATAGCAAGTACAGCATTGAAGTCGCCCACCACACACTAGGGTAATCTTATATTTCTATGATGAATATATATTAGATATTCCCACAAACGCCTGTGTTCGATCCCATTACAACTAGCATACACCAAGGTGACCCAAATACAGCTTCCAACACCCTTGTCAAAAATAGAAACAGTAAGGACTTGTTCAAAAGTGTCCACTACCTCTAATTGAATAGCTCTTCCACTAAACACCCAAATTTTAGCTATACCATCTTCATTAGCAGCAAATTCTTCAATCCCAATAGTACTCTTGAGATTACTACCTCTATCCACTTGAATCATAGGTTCCAAAACAGCCACCATATTAGGTTTATTAGTTTTAACAAGATACTTCAACCTTCTAATGGTGGGTCGATTTCCAGCCCCCCTAGCATTCCATGTCATTACCTTCATTGGACAATATATTAAAGGAAGTACTTATACCAAAGGACTTATTGTGTGTGACTGAACCCTCCTTTCCTCCCATGCCATGTATCCGATGAAAGTCCCCATCTCTATTTGCCTGACCTTTAGAGGAGGAGAGATGCTTCTTAGGTCTCCCACGTCTATGCTGTATCACAATACCCAACCCTTCACCAGCCATCGTATTCTTGGTAGCAAGTAAAGATGAGCTATCTCCAGTCCCCCTACTGCCCCTAGTAGACGCAACACAAGTCCCTTTCTTCCCACTCACAGGATCTCCATCTTCGTGGCTCATAAGTTCTTGCATCCCCTCCATCTGAATATGATCCTAGCCACCGACCCAATGAAACCCGTTTTATAATAGCATTGAGGTAGAGCTGGTAAAGGCACCCACACTGGTGCAATTTCGTTCTCCATTCTCAACCTGAATCTTGGTGTCCATCTAAAAACTTTTAATGCCTGAGCTTGCATCACCCATCTCTCTCTGGTATAAATCTTCAAAAAATCCAACTCCACGCTGAAACGCACAAGAAGATGTCGTCGGTCCACCACTGAAACTGAGACCGCTCCACATACGGCCCAGTTCGTAAGTGCCTTTTGGACGTCCACAGTCAGGAGATGAAGAGAACAGAACTTGAATATTAGGGGATGTTTGTAGGGCAGAGATATGTGAGCCACTTCCACGTTCGTGAGGATGATAGCCGGCCTTCCATATTTCGTCATTGGCTCGGGGAAAGGAATATCATCCTCAATCCTCCTATCACGAAGAGCATCCATGAAGGAGTGTCCCTCCACGTTTTCCCCAGATCCTCCTAGATCCACCACGATTTCTACAGGCTAGAGAAAGAAAACTACACTGCATGAAAACCCGAACCCTAACTGTTGAGGACGACAATGCTACAGTAGACGAATCTGCATTCACGTCCCAAGAAACCCCAACGCTGCTTGATGAACCCACTCTTCCCTACACCGAGAAGACCTGGAGGATCTCCCAGAGAGGGCTAGTAACGAACCAGTTTCTCGCTAGAGAGAGCCACCGGACGAGAAGCCCAAGTTTCACCACTAAACGATAAACCCTAAATTTCAAATGAGATATCAAAACTTCCTAATAATAATAAAATAAATAAAAATAAACTAAGACGAATCTAAGCAAAAACCTAAAAAATAAAATAAAATAAGACCAAAACTAAACCAAACCTAAAGATAAACATGAACCCAAAATAATAAGCCCAAGCCCAACCTAAACCTAAGCCCTTCAAACCCTACATCCATCCTCATCGTCCATTCGAAAGCCCTACATCGTACATCCCACATGCAAACCCTAACCAGACTACCCACATGAGGGAGTGGAGAGAGAGGTTGGAAGATTGGAGGTTTGGAAGGAGAGGAGAGGGATTCATCTAGGAGAGAGAGTAGAGAAGAAGAGAGAGAGAAAAACCCTAGAGGGCAAAAGAGGAGATACCTACAACCAAAACCGTAGACTCCACATAAAATAGAGAGGGAGGGAGATGTCCATCGTAGCCCCAGCCATCCCCACATCCCGTAGCCGCCACCATCAGTAGAGGTCACCTGAAACGTCCATCAAGCAAGTAGAAGCTTTCTCTCGGTCAAACTAGTTTACATGCTTGTTGTTCTCGTGTTTTAATGCATATCAGTGATGTTTGAGGGTTTTCCTCCCTATTTTATCTCCATTTTATGTGTCTTCCGGTGATGAGTCGCCGTCCATGCGTGGTCATCAGCCCAAGAGTCTGGGTGGTTGTCCCTCTCCCTTGTTCTTGCTTGCATATGCCTTCCTCTATTCCTGTAGCCCACATGAACTCGACGCTCACATGCACCATGTCCAAAATCAGCCAGTTTTAGCCCACACCCGACTCCATCGAGCTAGCCCCGTCGAACCCATGTAAAGCCCGTAGAGGGAGTGATAACCCATGCAAATCTGGATATCCATAGCCCAGTTACCTTCCTCCTCCTTCCCACTGAACCATCTCGTATCCACCACGAACCCAGCATGACACAGCCTCCACAACCCTTAGTCCACCTTCCTCCTCCACAAACCAACACAGCCCACCAAAACCCTATCCACATTGTCCTACGAGAGAGAGAGAGAGAGAAGGGGAGAGGAAGAGAGAGAGAGAGAGGAACTGAACCAAACCACTGAAACGCCAGGCCCATGTACACAGGAGAGATGGAGGGAGAGAAAAGATAACAGGTCTATAACCCTAGGGCAACCCTACATGCGAGAGAAGGAAGGCGACCTCCAGTCTCCCTACCTAGGGCGACTGGACTCGTCGCCAAATCCATAGGCGACCAAGTCAAGCGCCTTTCATACAAGCGACTGATAATCCCAGAACATTTTTCCCTACAGGCTTTGTTTTTTTTATTATTGCTTGTGTTGATTTTTATTGCCTGAAGTAGCGATCTAAATAAATAAAATCGAGAATATTACTGTCCATTGTCTATTATGGTTTTTAACAGTTTCTAGGGTTGTTTTCTACTCACCAATAGGGTAGAAAATATCTGTTTGACAGCAAGGGTATAGTTCTTTAGGATCCACTGTCTGGTTTGATCAACTGAGCAGAGCGAACCTGAGCTAGTGCAAGTCACCTATCCATACTCTGTCTCAGTTGTGATTATCAGGTTTGGGAACCTAAGGTGTCCTAGAGACTTATTTTAGACTTCACCTTTCTCCCTAAGTTTGTATTAAACTTTAGTAGAAACTTGATATCTTGCTGTTTAGTGTTTATTTATTGCTTCATGGTTTACTAGAACTGACTCATAAGGACAGAATCCTAGGTTGCGGGCCCTTTGTTGAGAGACAAACTAGTAGTGTAGGCCCTCTTGGTGGACACGAATGAGGTAAAGGAGTAGTACCAAAGAGCCTAAATCCTATTGAGTGACCCTAGAACCCCTGTAATTAGCTTCATCCTGGCCATAGGAACTTACATGATTGAGCAAAAATGGATTAATCAATTCATTATATAAATATCTGAACTCATTAAAATTAGTGTTTCCTCTGAATCATGATTACTTAATTAGGCTTGTTTGATGTCTGATTTGTCTAAGACTGATTCAGTAGTCCAAGACAGATCTAGGCTACTGGATCAGTCTTGGACATGTGCTGCCAGACTAAGAGGCAACGTCCCTCGTCATCCAACAAGGCGATGACGAGATCTGACGCCACACAGGGAGGCGACATCAGAAGAACGGCTCTGTTTGACTTACTTGCTAAATGACGTGTGTTCTAAGCACATTGATATTTTGCATATACCTTGCCTAACCTTGCATATTATCTGTTTGAGCATTCCTTGTCATTGATTTACAAGTATTCATGTCAATTTGATCTAATAAGCTTAGATCGGTGCTTTCTTGTCTTTTCCGCATCAATATAGCATTAAACATCGTGCCCACATGAACATACATTAACGACATCCATGCATTACATATCGCATATCGCCCAAGGGCGTACAATAATTGGTGTAATTGTCTACATCATGTCCCAAACTAGTTTTCATACATTGCATTGTGCATATCTCCCAAGGGCAGACAGTGAATAGCATTCATACTAACATAATGTCCCGAACATTGGACACATCGTTTTCCATCATGTTTCTTTTGGATTTCTCGTATTCATCTTTAGGGCAAGGATGTTCACTATGCCGAGCTCTTGTGGACCATCGGTCTAGAACTCATACAGTGTGGCTGAGTGTTAGGCTGCATGGTTTTAATCCCGGGTATTTCATTTGTTTTCGCATGGCATGAAACACACATCTATCTTAGACACGAGGAAGCATACATTCGCATTTGCCACACATACGAGCCGAAAAGTGGAGAAAGATCAACTTGTTAGGCGTACGGGGGTGCTTGACACCTTCCCCGTGTATAATAGGAGTCCTTACCCGTTTCTCTGCCAGCAACAACTTATGTGTTATCCATTGGCATTGGAGTCCTTTTTTTTTTATCATATGTTACATTGCATCGTGTTTCATTTCGGTTTTCCTTGTCTTTCTGTTAAATAGACTAGGTGGCGACTCCCTTTATCCATTTGTTTTGTTTTCACGTATTTTTCGGTGTTTTTGAGTCAAGTGTCCCTTTCCTCAGTCTCACCACTACCCATTGTGGCCCTATCAGTCGCCCCTTCTGCACTGGCAGGGTCACAGGTGCTACAATCTTGGAAAAGTCTTGGATAAATCTCTAGTAATAATCTGGTAAATCCAAGAAACTTCTTGTAACGACCTCCAACTCGCTACCACTAAACCTAGCTATAAATTTCCATTTAATCATTTGTTTTATCTTTATTATTAACCAATAATTACACTAATAATGCAGTTAAGGCTAAGTACTCTCAACAATAAAATAAAACCACTAAATAATAGAAATAAAACTAAACTAACACTCATCTGAATCCCCGATGTGTGGCCGCATGACTCCTCCTATATGCACTAGCAACCAACAGCTACTATCTGGCACCTACCAAAACACACAAAACAAAGTACACGTGAGTGACCACTCAACGATCACTCAACACGCACCCCACCTACAACTTGGCATTCTATGCCGTGGACAGCCAAGCACAGGCCACTACTAGAAAAACTAGATTTTGTGAGGACTTATAGCGAACACATTGCAAAGACATGTCCTCGCAATATATTAGCGAGGAAAAATAGTGAGGAACAATGTTCGCAAATATTTAATAAGGAAATCAGCAACGATATTTCCTCGCAAAGGCCTGGCTAAAATTTCTAAAAAAATTAGTCTTATATACCAAGGACTTAGCGAGGACATGTTCACACTATATGTCATCGCAATAGTGTCCTAAAATTTCATCTGACGCCTTTTCTCCCTCTTCTTCCCTTATTCCTCGATACACCATCATTATGCCTCTTCCTCCCATATTTCTCTCTCCTCTAGCCTACAATTCTTCTTACGCTCATAGATCCTCCTCCTTCAGTCTCTACCTCCTCCTCTAGCCTCTTCAATTCTTCCTCCTACTATAGCCCTCGCCTCCTCCTCCGTGCCCTGTGTGCCTCCTATGCCCTCCATCGACTTCGCCAGCCGTACGTGCTCCGCCTGCTCCTCCATCGGTCTCTGCCTGCCCCCTCTGGCCTTTTCACTTCCTCTTCCTTCCTCCTATCTCCACCTCCTCCTCCATGCCCTGTGTGCGTATTGTGGCTTCCGTGTTACTCCGCCAGTCATCCGTGCTCTACCTCTCGTTCACTTTCTCGCTTTTCGTCGTGAGTTTGATGGATTTTCTTAAGAAATGTCTGATCTTTCCTTTTCCCGGTTGTTAATAGTGTATGTTTGATGCTCTGGGTTTTTTTTAATAGTTTTTGATGCCTATTTTTTTTCTTGTTTGATTATCTTGTTTGCAAGCATTGCAACAGTCCCCAACTCTCTAGAGTAAAAGACCTGGTACAAAACTCATTTGACAACCCAGATTATTAGTTGTGCTTCCAAGTTATATCGTTGATATAGTTTACATACCAAAGCAATATTTCTATAAGAAAATACAAATGGCAACATAGACAATGAATAGAACAATATTTTTCATGTAGAATCTACCATTCCTAGTCTATTTTATATTCCAAAAAAAAAGGAAGACCTCAATTGAGCAACGACTGAAAAAAAGGCTCATTTCTTCTATGAAGCCAAAATGTAAGATGATTGTAAGATTATTTTCGCTGAAGAAACCATCAAGAGAGAAAATCCATAACATGTTACAACAAAAAGGCCAAGCACATATAATATTATTTGTGGAAGCCACAAATTCAGATACATGATATATCTCATATATGAGTACAGGCTTGGATATTTTCCAACAAGACATAAAAAAGAACAAGTGAATATGCATGAAGGTAGTAGTATAAGTGCCAACACAACATTTTAAATCACCAAACAAAATTAGGTTACAAATAAAAAAAGTGGTTAGCCAAAGTCAAAAGAAAATATTGGCACATTTTTAGGGTTGTATTTAGAATTTAATTTAGAAAAAAATTCTAACCAGAAAAGGCAAAACAGAATGAACTCTAAAAGGCCTAGGCATGATAGTTTAGAAATCAAGAACAGGTTGATCCCATTTATAAGAAACATGTGTAACGCTAAAGCCATACAAAAACATTGAGTTTGATGGAATAGGAATTTTATGAGAAAAATAGGGAACTAATATTTAAGGCTGTTATTGAAGATTATTCACATAAGATTCAGATCAGAATAGATAATAACAGAGTGAATGCTAAAATGCCCAGCAACAATGTTCATTGAAAGCAAGGGGCTAATTCTGTCAGAACTCAGAAACATGAGTGATGCTATAGAAATGTAGTAAATTAAAAGCTTGACAGCATACATATCAAGGCACCCACCTAGGCAGTGTCGAGGCACCAAGGCATTATAATTTCTTTGGTTGCTTGTTCGATATTTACTTAAACCTTGCTAGTTTTCATATATTTCAATGTCTTAGTGTTTAAATGTGTTTAGAATGGATATATCATTGCATTTAATAATGTAATATGTAGGGGGGAAATCTGAAAATTTTATTTAAAAAAATTATTTATGGCACCTAGGTGTTGTTGCCTAGTCACCCTAGCTCACAACATGGACGCTTGGGTGCCTTAATAACCTTGCTTGATGGAATATGAACAAGAAAATCTTTTGATAAATAAAACAGGAAATATTATTTTCAGTGTTCCCAATCTTTTGTCAAATGTTTGAGATACCATATGCCAAAAAAAATCAAGAGTATGAAGACAATCTCCTAGAAGATGTATTTTGCTGACCAAAAACCTATATAAAAAGAGAATAAGAAAAAGGGAAAAAAAACTACATAAAACATGAAATCAATACTTAGCTAATCATTAGTAGAACAAATTACTTACATGCTAAAATAATGGAGTAGCTACCTAGCATACATGGTACAGTTTCCCAAGTAGCACACAACTTATCTGGAAACAAAATCTAAGCAATCAACTTTTTCTAAAAAGGGACTTACATAAACTGGCCAGAGGTAATGAGAGGTAGATTCCTGAATACCTTCTACTCTGGTTAGAGAGGGATGACCTACAAGAAGACGAAAATTTATGAGATAAAAAAAGTAACAAAAAAAATAATAAGAGAATTGCAACAATATCAAGACATGTCAATTATGTGGATCATGATAAAGAGGAAAATGGGAGACATGCAAATGAAACTAAAATAGTTGTCAAAAACCTAAGCACAAGACAAAAAATCTTGAATTAAAATCAGAGGAAAAAAATTAGCTCTTTTATTTCTGGTTCACACTAAAAACACTGTTGAATCAGACACACAGAATAAATAATAATGGTACTTTAGAAATACCTAATAACGAACATGTCTGAACACTGGCTTTCAAGAGTTTAGCAAGAAGCATCTTCATATTAGCTTTCAAGAGTCATGTGTAATTGGTCTTGATTGCTACACTACTTCCATAAAGTAGATACATACACTCTTTACCAAAAACGTGTAAGTTATGTAACTGGTTAGATGGAGAATTCTTAACCAATGTAACTGTGACCATGCCCATCCTGAGGAGGTCTCGGCGTGGAGCCGCGCCAAAGGGAAGGAGATCACTGCCATGCCAAGACGGCGAAGGCGCAAGGAAAGATAAAAGATAAAAGAAAAAAGAAAAGAGGAGTTGTCACCTAGTCTTTTAAGGGAAAGACGAGGAAAACCACAAAAAGATTGGATGCATGAGGTGCAGATGTGAAGGCTAGATGTCTGCTAATCAGATGATGGGTAAGGATTACTATTACGCACGAGGAAGGTGTTTGGCACCCTCATACGCCTGAGAAACTCGGTCTTTCTAGTCTAATTGCTTGCTAAAGGCTAGATAAATTTTTGCTAAACCTGGATCATGCTCTAATCATGCTAATATGTATGCCATGGCAATACTAAATGGATGTGCAAGACAATGTGTGAGAATTGCAGAGAAATCCACAGGAATTGACAAAACTGTGAAAAACCAAATGAAATGACGATGTTTTGTTAAAGAACACTTCTGAAAAACATAATGACATCAAAAAGATGACAAGCCAAGTCAACCCGAGTCCTTGGAACCATGAAAAAAGTCATGAAAATCAAAAAGGGAAAAATAATCCGTGGTAGGGACAAATGTCGGCCTTCAGGCCTATTAATGTACGCCCTCGGGTGATGAAATCCAAATCAAATCAAAAATTTGAAATGTAGGATTAAAGCCAATCAAATAGGATATTGGATAAGAAACTCTGAAGACAAAGTGAATCGGAATCATGGAGAAAGTCATGAAAATCAAAAAGGGGAAAAATAATCCATAGTGGGGACAATGTCGGCTCTCAGGCCTGTTAATGTACGCCCTCGAGCGATGAAATCCAAATCAAATCAAAAATCTGAAATGTAGGGTTAAAGTAAATCAAATTGGACATTGGATAAGGGATTCTAAAGATAAAGTGGAGAAAGGAACCCACTAACAAAAAGGCATGAGATGCTAGCTCACTAAATGCACATGTGAGGAAAAAAAGATATGAAATGCATGGATAAGTGCCTAAATGTGTAAAAACTCTAAAGAATGACTTAGACATGGACTATGCAAGACTGTGTGCAAAGGCTGAGATGCACGCTCATGAATTGAAGGCACAAGGGTAATTTGGTCATTTCCCTGACTAGAGAAGATAAATGCCTACATGGGAATGATGCATGGCCTAAGTTGTGTCAAGATGTGTGCCAAATGTTCAGAAGATGTTATTTGCAGGAAACATGGAGGAGAAAATCGATAAAATGATGTAAACGCGATAAAGGACAAACATAGGGGTCAAAATGCAAAATTCACAGAAAGGAATGAGAAGCTGGATGAAAAACATGATCATGACATCTATCCTAACATGCAAATGATGGATCCAATGTCAATGTGGCATAGGTATGTAAAATTTGCACTTGGATAATTTCCTGAAAAGTCAGGGTCTAAAGTGCAAAATTCACACATGAGTGCAAATGTGGCCAAAATGTGAGGCTAAGGATCAAATCTCAGTGAAAACATGATTTCTAAATGGGATCAACGATTAAATGCAGAATATGAAGCTAAATGAGTGAAAAATGTCCCAAAAAAACATCAAAGAAAACATTTAAAACCCTAAGTGATGGATTTGGAATTAATCTAAGGGTTAAAATGTAAATTTTATGCTCAGAATTGATTTAATGTGAATCAAGGGACTTTTTTGCAAAATCTCATGGTTTGATTGTGATAAAAATGAGGCTTTTATGTTGGTTAATGCAATTATGAAGTTTCTTGAGGTTTTAAATGCAAAATGTACAAGGAAAACTCATTTTTTTAAGTCGTAGGGCTTAAATGCAAAAGTTCAGGACCAAACTGTAAACAAAACTCCATTTTACTAACAGTCAGTGTGAATTTTAAATATTTTAGGGCTCAGACTGCAAATTTCACAAAGAAAACATCATTTTTAAAAGATTCAGGGGCTAAATGCAAATATTCTGGACCAAAATGTAAAGAAACTATTTTCCAGGGACCCAGACATGAAAAAACATTCATTAATATGTTAAGAATTAAAAGATGAACTATGCATGGGGCCACATGCAGAATTCAGAGGCCAATAAAGAAATAACGATTATTTTAAAACATTAGGGATTAAAATGAAAATGTCTGGACCCAAATGTAATAAAAAAGGACTGAAATGTAATAAAACGAGGACTAAATTGCAAAAATCAAAAACTAACAAGAATGGGCCACAAAAGGGTCATTCGAAGATCGCCGAAGATCGCCGGTGCTCTGCCGCCAGCGACTTCCTGGAGGCTCTCCAGGGAACGACAAGGCGTGGGAAGGCTAGGGTGAGCATCGTGGCGGTACGGCGAGGCTCCGAGAAGCAACGACGAGGCTTAGGGAGGTCTAGAACGTCCCCCCCATCTCGAGCTCGAGCGAGAAGCTCGGCGGCGGTGGCTGGGGCATCGCGGGACGTCGGGCTAGCAGTGGAGCGGCGTGGGAGGCTTCGGCGCTCGGCGGGGAGTCAATCGGATGTCTTGGCTTGGAGCGGGAGGCATCGGGTTGCCCCAACGGCCTCTCGTCGATGAGCGGCGGCTACTGCGGGTGCAGCGACGACTTTTCCCGAGAGGGGGGCACAGAGGAGGAGAGGAGAGGAGGAGAGAGGGGAGAAGAGGAAGAGAGGAGGAGAGGGGAAGGCCCCCCTGGGGGCCTTGCCCGTGGATCGTCGACATTGGTGAACCCACCACTGGCAGGGGAGGCGACGGCGTGCTGGGGGCTTGGCTCTATCGTGGCACATCCCAGAAGCCTAAGGGATCTATGGGGGCATGCTCTGGATTGAAGAGGAAGTGCAAGAGAGTACCTGGGTGGCTGTCCCATGAACTACGACGACTGGTCGACAGCAACGGCTCCGGTGGTTGCTTTGATTCGTGGAAAAGGACGGCTGTGGGATTAGATGACTTCGCGAGTTGGTGGTTAAGGGAGAGAAGTTATGGATTGCTGGAAGTGTATGAATCAAGGTCTAAAGCTCTGGAAAGTTCTTGCCAAAGGTCTTTTTTTGTTGACGGCGAGGGTCTTTATACTCCGGCGAGGCGGTTCTCCACCGTTGATCCTCCTCCCCTTAGCCCATCAACGCCGTTGGATCAGGCCTGAGCTGGAGGAGGTTGGCCATGTATCTCGGAGGCTGCGATTTGCTTTGGATTTTTCGGGATTGCTCGCCAGAGTTTTTGCCGGAAAATTAGGGTCGTCGGAATTATTTTTGACATTTCTAAAGTTTGAAATTGAATTCTTAAACGAAATAGTATTGGGCTTATTGGGCTTGGGTTTTGGG
>JAMKQA010006471.1:0-16572 GCA_024699735.1 Posidonia australis
TACTTGTATTTTTGATTGTTTTAAATCTGTGTTTTCATCTTTATTATTTTTGGATATACATTTTTGTAAATGTCTAGATATATGACCTACACCCCCTCCCCTAGGACATGTGTATGTGGTATTACAATAATTACAGTAACACCTAGTTTCATCTACAGGGTCTAATGTAACATGCTCCCAAACCCAAGAACTTTGTTTCCTAGGTTTTTTTGTGGCTGTGGACTGTGGACTGTGAAGTATTTTTTGGGGTACACTGAGGCTCATCTGACTCCATACTAGGGATATAGTCATAGCTACCAACATTACCAATATTTTCCATTTTAATATTAAAAAATGAATATTAAATAATAAAATCGTTAACCCATAAAAACCAAAACCCAAAAATGGAGGGATTAGAAGTAAAGAATTTGGAGGGATTAGAAGTAAAGAAATTTTGATGTTGCTGGCTCAGCTACTATCGCGTGGAGACTGGAGTCTGGAGAGCAGAAGACCGGACAGAAACCAAAGCCAAAGCGAAATCTTCACTTGAAAATCCTCTTTTGAAAATTAAGAGAAATTTGTAGAGGAGAGTTGAGAAAGTTGTAGAAGAGAGTTGTAAAAAAAAAAAGAATGATTTGAGGGGGTATTTATAAGTTAAAACTTTTGAATTTTAAAAAAAAAAAAAATCAAAAGTGGATTGCAACGGCTGGTTGCTGGTCTGCAACGGTCCAATGGACCGTTGCAGATTTTTAATATATATATATTTTTTTACTGGTCGGGTCGGGCCCGACCCTTTATTTATTTTATTTTTTTTTTAAGGGCGGGCAGCTGGGCCTGGCCCGTTTGGTTTTTTTTTTTAAAATTTTTTTACTATTGACAGGCCGGCCCGGCCTAGCCCTGGGTCTTTCGTGGGCCAAATTGGGCCTACTCCGCGGGCCTTGGCGGGCCTGCCCGTTAGGCCCTGCACAGCCCACGGCCCACGACGGGCCTAACCTGGCCCGGCCCACGTAATCTTTTCCCGAGCCCCGATTTCCATGTCAAGGGACGGGGAAGAGAAGGATTTCCCCGTGGTCCGTCTTGCGGGAGACGTCCTACAGTCTTGGGTTTGATCTCGGATTCGTGGATTTTCAAGTAGTTTCTATACAAACTCTATTTGGAATCACTTCTACTCAAATTCTAACCATTAGTACTAAGAATGATTCCAAATAGTTACTAAACATTTCACTTTTTCCAAGAACGACAATTTATGTATATTTTTGTGTAATTGAAGAAACTAATGAAAGGAAATTTTTGATAAAAGATGAAAATAATACCATAATATCTTTAATGTCATTGTTTTTTTTAACATCTATTTTAAAATATAATTACTTACAATATCTTTGTATTTTAAAGTAATTAAAGTATTATTAGAAGTTAGTTTCTACTAATAAGTACTTTCTTTTTCAAACAAGATTTTAGAAATAATTTAGAATTTAATTTCTAGAAAAACTATTTACATCTTGAGAACAATTTAAAGGTTCTGTTTGTGCACAAAATTTGATAGGAAATAGAATTCCAGAGTCAACAAGATTTATCAGGAAATGGAAAGTAAGAGAAACTGATTTCCTGTTGACCAAGTTTCTTAATGTTTGTGTCTATTCAGGAAAACAAAGGAAACTAGAATATAGGTGTTTGTGCTTATCAACAGGTTTTAAAGGAAAGCAGACATTGATAATTTCATAATTATTAACTTAAAACTTAATCAAATATCTCTCAAAATATAAATTTGAATCATACAAAAGGTCAAATAACATTACAAATTCTTAGAAATAAATTACAATAATCAATCATGCCACATAAAATTCATGATATTTCCATTGTAATAAATTACAATAATCAACCATGTCTACATTTTTTCTTATAATATTGGCTCCAGTCTTCTCATTGTACTTTTTAATTGTTTCAATCCAAGTCTTTGATCTTATTTTCTCATCAGTAGTTTTTCCTGTTCCTTCTTTGATAGCTTCACAAAGAATGTCTAATATTATTTCATCACCCTTTGTACTCCAACTTGTATAACTTCTCATTCCTTCAATCTTTTTCTTACTATCTTTAGCCATATCTAATTCCAAGAAGAGAAGTATACAATTAAAATAAGCATATATATGTAATACAATAATCATGTAAAAAAATAATAAAAACCAACAAAAGAAATATCCAAACACAACAAAAGAAAGATTGATTAACAAGAGAAATATTATGATATGAGAAAAACAAAAATATAATGGTGGACTGGCACCATAAATAATTTCTTTTGTAGCATGTTAGCATATAGATAAAGTTTGCCCAACTGCAATGAGCTCATACAATAAAATAGTTATGGTACCTAGTGATGCTCAACCAAAAAAGAGAATAAGAGGAGACATGAAAACAAGTAAAAATCTCACATGGTTGACAACATTCTCCACTCAAACTTTGCTTGCAAACATATATCATTATTCATGACATACTTTTCCCATATTTCCATGCTTGCATATTCTGTTTACTTGTATTTTTCCTACCCAAGTTAAGACTCACCCAGACTGCAACTTAAAAAGTTAATGCGCGTACTTTAAAGTGCTACATACAATCTGCAAGCCAATACAACATATATTGTTTACTTGTATTTCTCTGTGAATTCATCCATTCATATCTAAACACGTACAGATCAAGCCAATATGACATATGCTGAACCTTTCTTGTATTTCTCTGCTAGATTCGTTACCTCGAGGTGGAGGTGGAGGGCGTGGAGGACCTGGACGGCGCGGAGGACAGTGGAAGACCTTCACAGCGTGGAGGAGGACGACGCGGAGGTGGAGGATGGTGACGACGGAAGACCTGACAGGGTGGAGGACCTGGACAGTGCAGAAGACAACAGAAGTCATGGACGGCATGGAGGAGGAGGACGACGCTGAGGTGGAGGTGGAGGGCGTGGAGGACCTGGACGGCGCGGAGGACAGCGGGGAGGGGGAGGACGCAGGGAGGAGGATGGCGACGAGGAGGAGGACTGCGGGGAGGGGGAGGACAGTGACAAGGGGGAAGACTGCAGGGAGGGGGAGGACGCGGGGAGGAGGATGGCGACGAGGAGGAGGACTGCGGGGAGGGGGAGGATGCGGGGAGGGAGAGGACGCGGAGAGGGTTTTCGTGAGGAGGAGAGGGATTGGGGGGAAATCTGGTGAAATTCCACAGAAGAGGGGGGAAATGAAAAGTATTGGACCTTAAATACTCTAGAAATTAAAGGAATCAAGTTTCCTTTGAAATCATTTCTGATTTGGTGCATAAACACATTTATTTTGTATAGTCAACACGAAATGAAATTCCTGTCAAATCAATTCCTTTACTTTCTGGATGCACAAACCCCCTCAAAATATAACCTCTGTACTTTCTCGGTGTGGACATATTATGAGGTTCTTTTTGCTCAATCCAGGGTCTAATGATGTGCCAACTGCCAAACCTGTGAAGTTTCTCATCAGCCAAAAAAAAAAAAGAGGAAAAAGAGAGGAGTCATTTAAGTAGGATGTATAATAATGTTTGTGATCTGGGTTTGGTGATAAAGTCGATCGTTGGGTGTGGTGAAAGAATGGAACGAGTGCTGTTGCTGCCAAGATTTTAAATTTGGTTGTGTCAATATTTGAATTTAGGAAGTGAGGGTCATGCTCTTGGGAAGTACTACCGATTCTTCTTCGAGTTGACAACCAAAGACGTCACAGAATGGAAAAATAGTAGCATGCAAGACTAAAGAAGCATAAATCTGTCGGACCATAAAATATGATCTCGAGGCATCAAAAAAATGATGGGATTGGGTCAGCACAAGTCCATCAGCGGTTGCGTTGTATACAACTCCGGCCCTGATTTTACTTATATAAATCAAATTAGATAATCTCATATCTTCTTCTGAGCAAAATTCCTACCTTTCTTCCATCGGTACAAGTATCACCATGTGCGAAATACATACCTTACGACAAAAATACAAAACCCCATCACTTTCCAATTATATTACTGTTTTTATTTTTTTGGTTTGGATTATCACAGGTCTCCCTATGCAGGGCGAAGCCAAATGGAGACTAACGTAGTCTTATTAGACCCCACATGATTTTTAGGGAAAAAAAAAGCAATAAGTTTTTTATATAAAATTTGCCCACACAAAATTCTTCCTAGACCAACCGACTGACACTCCTTATCACCTCCCCTCGTTCCAAACAATCAAACCCTAGACACCTCTGACCTCCCTAGCACCATCCTCATCTCCGATCCTTACAACCTACTCCCTGCTCCAACCAACCAACCTCATTAGCGACCACTATCTACTCCTCCCATTGATGACGTGCCAAGTGTGGACGGTCAGCTCATTTTTACCCTAGGCGTTATTCAATAAGTGATTCTATGATTGTACACTTGTAGTTAACATTCTTCTGTGTATTTGCTGGTTCACGGTCCTAACGTTCCTTAATGGTTGAAATCTCATCACTGATGAGAACATGATTGCACAAGGTCATGGGCGCCACCTTTGTTAACAAGCAAGAAAGCTCCCTCTTAAAAACGTATTTCGTCACTAAAAATATGCTCCAAAATAATTCTCATTATTGTCTAGCTTTATCTAACTTTTTAAGTATATTACATGCTTTATTTTTGAATAATTTGAAGCTATGTAGTAATGAGGTAGGATGCATTATCTTATACGAATTTGTTTTTATACGTATATCAAAGCTTGATACCAAAGCTAACTTTATCTTAAATAAATTTGTCTTTTTTTTTACATATCAAAGCTTAGTGCCAATGTTGGTTGTACACTTGTACTCAAGAAGTTACTATTTTGATACATTCAAATTAAAGCATTAACTATCGCAAGTAAGTAATTAATTGCATGTAAATTATTTTAGAAGTTTTTTGAGATAATTAATCAAATTACTTTTTTCTAAAATTCCGTACTTATACTTAGTACTTACTACCTTTTAGTCTTATTTGATCATATTTTCAGTTACTTGTTCTACGTTCATGGATAAGTTATTGATAAAAGGAAAAAGATAAATAAAAAAAACTAAAAGTAGTCACACTTCTTTAAAGAAAAGCATGTAAAATTAAATCTAAATGATCTTCCTTTTGATCTTACTTTAAGGCCATCAATATTTAATTATCCCTTCAACAATCAAAACAAAATTTGAATGACTTATTTACAAAGACCGCGTTGTCAACCTTACCAGTATAGTTTTCATTTCAAGTTTATTACTAATCAAAATCAAGAACTTTCACTTAGTTTGATCAATATTCTACTTGACTTGAGCCCAAGATAGCAAAAGATAATGTGTTTTATCTGTTACGCTATCTCTTAAGGTCATCTAACATGAAGTTTGTCACATTTGTGACAAAAAATTCAGTAATTGAAACACAAAACAGATTACAAAAACATGTGTGAAATTATAATAATACTCACAATATAACTAAGAAAACTTGTAAAACCTTGATAAACAAAAAGCAAAATGTTGAGACTTCTTTTCCTAGATAATTTGACAAGAATATAGAAGACTTTTACAAACAAGTATTCAAAATATTCATTTTCTTTTAAAACTTACCTTTTCATAGGCATGATGAATCACAGAATTCAAGAAATGAAAAAAACTATTTAGATTTATGAAGGCGTCTTACTCTTCTCCCTAAAGAGTACAAAAGCATGTCTCTTTTTTTATTATTGTAATGATGATATATTATGTTTATTTGGAACTTTTATAAAAAATACTATATTTATTGGTAACATTTATTAAATTAAATTCCTAACTTCGCAACTACCCATGTATCAGACTCTACACTCACGGAAACAAACTGTTTTGTACAAGGTGGACAACTAGGAATCCTGTAATCTGAACCAGTTGCTGCGGCAGCAGACACGCAGCCCTCCAGTTCTAACTTGGGTTAATATAGTGGAGGCAAATGCCCGACAGCAACTACGCTATCTGTCAAAAAAATCCTGTAATTTTGGGAAAATGGATTGCCAACCGATCAGTTTTAAGTTTTAACTGATGGTTTTAAAAAATGGTAATAAGAGAAACAAATACAATATTTTCAGTTTAAGTCCAAGAACGCTGCAGATTTTGACCAAACGATCAGAATGAAATAAAAGAGTTAAATCACCGTTCTCTTTGAGGAAATAAAATAGTAAAAAAATCTGAAGAAATAATTCGACTCAAAGTAGCAAACGCTCAACAAATAAAAAACAAAGTATTTTGATTGACCCATTTTATCCTCATGTAACCGGTTGACCTAACAGGTTAGGAACAAGTTTGTTAAAGGTCAATGGCTGAAAAAACGAACCCAACATATAATGCAACCCTACCCATCGACACTTTTATCCTAGTCGTTGGAGAAACCAGGTTGAGTCAAGATGCTCGGGCCTATTTACCTTTTCACGACAATGTTCATTGTTCTTGTGCCTCATTCTTGCAGTATTGGCCAAACCAGACTGGGCCAGAATCTCAAGGACCATCCGGATCCATGCACAGTTCACAAGCCTAGTCAAGCTGCCCCATGAACTAGTTGAGTCAGGTTGGGCAGTTTACACCTTTGCTCGACCATCAACACCACACCACCACGCCATCACCAACACTTTCCTCACCGGAGCTTGTCCACCATGCTACCATGCCCGAACTACATGTTTGGCTCAAGTGTGACTCAATCCGAGCCAAGCCAAGCTCGTTTAACTCAAGCCAAGTCGAGCCTGCCAATTTTGCAGTTATCTTTTGTTCAACTCGAGCACTAGCTGAAACTAAACAAGCCAAGCCAAAACCAAGTTGGGTTATGCTCAACTCATTCAGCTCGCTTACCATCCCTATGTATGTGTTTCCTTTCCAAACTTTCAAGTGGAGAAAAGGAAAAAAAAAATGGAATATCGTTTGCTTAGAAGGAATTTCTCAAACTTGGGAGATGAAATCCTACATATCACATCTTCACAAAGAGAGGAATACCTCTTGACATCACACTTCATATCAAACATAACAAAATAATAATAAAACAACGGCAACTTGCATAACCAAGTGAAGACATAAATAGGAGGAAAATATTTCTAGCATATCAGCAGGTGCAGGGAAAACTCAATAAGTCAAACACACAATACAACACGTAAAAAATATGTAAAAGCAAAAGGCAAGAAACTAAATCAAGTATGAGTGAAGAAGCTTGTACTTGGGAAGAAGACATAGGGGTGTAGAATACTGGAGAATCATCTGTCAAAGCTACAAATGTTGCAAAGATGAAGGAACATAAGTTGCCTCCTCCCATGCTCTTCACTCGTCTCCATTTTGCCCATCTAGGACATGAAAAATCTCTGTCACCCAAAATAATACCAAAAGATCACCAGAAAATATGGGACTTTCCCCAGTATTTCAGGGCCTCTTTTCAATGCAAGGACAGTAATGGTGCTAGATTCCTCTCATGGGAGTTTTCATTATGGGATTTTCCTTGTTGCAGGAAGACTTTATCTAAGGTTTATCCCTAACTTAATCCCAATTGGATTTCATGAGATCGTCATCTAGAAATCCTAGTTTGGATACTAACTTAAGTTAAACTAATTGGCTATTTCAGATGACTCATGTACATAAACACGTATCTTTGGACGCCCTAGAAATCTGGGGTTTTTTGTTTGTATAGATCATGTATGCTGGCATGCATCTTGTTAATCTCATTGCTTCAGATATAACTTCTTTTGGGATTGGCAACCTAGAAGGCAACTCCCACCACCAACAGGACAAGGGATTGATCACTAGTGGAGGCTAAGAAACCACGGCATTCTGGCCAACCCCTAGGGTTGGTTGATCTGATTGCCCAAGGTAAAAATTATCATACACCCACTTACCTTATGATATTTACCCAATAAAGTATGCTCTATAGTTTCCTCATTCTATAAATTGAAGAAGTTGATAGTGGACCTTAAGCGCCACCATTGTATCTAGCTCCTCTATGTGCTGGAACTGGACTTTTTCCTCCATATGCTGGACTTAGATACTTCTTTCATATGATGCAAATGGACCATTCATTCCATGCATTGGTCTCAACAATCAGTATTATGAATAACAGATTTTATTCCTAATCAGGTAAAAGATAACTCAGGTTTCACCAATTTGTATGGATTCTCTATCATACAGGACAATGTTGATAATTGAACAACCCGACAATTTGGCATTGCACAGAGACCTTTTCGTAGCTTACCAGAAAGAAAAGGAAAAACTAAAATGGTTTTTCTCTCAGTGCCAAATATTTATCCTAATTCTCTTGCGTAAACACAAGAATTTGAAGGTATGATTGCACATGACACATCCACTACTGAATGAATGATAAAAAGAAATAATATACTATGATATAATGATAATAAACAAGAAAAAATAAATGCAACTGTGGAACATAATTAACTAAATCAAGGCATCCCAACAAATCATTACAGCCATAAATGAAAAATATCCTTAATTTCCAACAGAATCCCAAACCAATAGACGTGGTTTCAATAAATAGTATGGTTGCTGGGGACGCATATTCTTAGAAAGCACCCTATAATGGTGCTAGAAGCATAATCTATAAATTTCGCATTTTATTTTACACAACAGATGTAAAGTTCAACATGTTTAAATGCTAATCTATAAGACATGTAAGAGAAGCAGATTACAGCATATAGAACAGAGAAGTAACTGACTTAATGAATAGCAGTGTATTAACATCTTCTTTTGGATTGCCAGTCTAAGAAAATATACATTACAGCGGCCGTGAGATACCATACCAGTATAAAAGCTCCACTTGCACATCTTCCTTGGCACGATCCGCAAACTGGTAAAGAACCCGGGCAAATCCAAAACCAACTCCTCTCCCTCCTCTTCTCTTTACTTAATCCACTCCAAGAAACTCAACCTCATCCTCCCTGAGATGCGCAAAGAACTTGAACGTCCCAGGCCTCTGCTCCACCCCACCCTCCACCACAAACTCGACCTTGAACGGGAGATTCGCCGATATCCTATTCTCCTTCCAAATACCAACGTATTGCTTCACCACCCCCTCCATCCCTTCCAAATCGAACTCCGGAACCTTAGGGACGTGGTACACCGTCAACGGCACCTTCACCTTGACCCTGGCGCCGACCTTCCCCAGCGCCTCCAGCTCCTCGGATGAGTAGGAGGAGGAGGAGGTGGAGACAGCGGAGGAGGAGACCTCCAGGGAAGTGACGGCCACCTCGCAGGAGATTCGGCCAGGCCGGAATGAAACCGTGGCGGGACGGCGCGGCAGGGGGAGGGAGAGGCGGGGGTGGGAGAGGACTGTGGTGGTGGTGGTGGTGGTGGCTGAGGCCATCGATGCTGTCTGCATCTCGAGAAACTAGTGTTTCGATTTGATTAGGGATTGGAGATTTGGAGTTGGGAATTGAGGGGTGGAGAGGAGAGAAGAGAAGACGAAAAAAGACGAGAGGAATGGAAACGAGGGAAGATGGGAGGGGGTGGAACGGGTGAAGAATTTATAACTTCATTTTATTTTATTTTTTTGAGATGGATAAAAGGTGGGAAATAACGAGGGGTGGGGGGCTTTTGGGAGTTTTGCAATGCTAGTATCAAAACATTCGGTATTTAAGAATTTCTTCCTTTTTTTATAATTTTATATCAACTTACTAGGTTTCATTTTAAATTCTCTTTTTGGAATGATAACTTAAGATCCGTTTGGTAGGATTTTTAAATAACGTTTGGACATATAACTTATCACAGAAGCTGAAATAGTCCAATAACTATACAAAAAAACCTCGAGTAACAATAAGTTTCTCAAAATCATATAGTTTTTAGAACAGTGTTTCCTTTAGAAACCAAAAGGTTGGAATTTGGCTGCTTCCAGCTAGAAGTTAGTTTTGGTAAACATTTTTTCCCCTCATTTATCCTTTTATAATTGATGTTATTACTTAAAAAATCAATCTATATTTACAAAATCTATTATCGATTGACCTAATACCCCCATCCCTCGAACCTATGGATGTCGATCATTGTCGTCGACTTACCACTCCAAACCACCTCCAGCACCGTGTACCCAATGGTCTTGACCACCTTTATCGTCCTCAGAGCACCACCCCCATGTGAGTGCATCCTCACGAGCCCAAAGTCCCTTAGTCGTCCGACCATGTTCGCGTCCAACATCATGTTGCTCAATTTGACGTCCCTGTGGAGCACCTTCAACTCCCATTCCTCGTATAAGTAGAGCACATCGACTGCCACGTCCATTAGTATCCTCACCCTTAAGCTCTGATCCAATAGTAGAAGCTGGTCGTTGTTGATCTTGTTGGAGAAGATTCTCTTGTCGAGGTTGTCATTCTCCATGTTCTCGTAAATGAGGATGAAATCACTACCTTGCATCCTGCACCAACCTTTGAGTCCTACAAGGTTGCGATGCTTCAGTCGTTTAAGGCTCAACACCTTCACTAAGAATCCTCTTTCTTATTCTTCGAAGTTACAGGAGAAGAGCTTCACCACCACCAATACTTCAGCATGACTACCTTTATAGACCCTATTGTTCCTGCAAGCATCAATAAGGTTCTTGTTGGAGAATCCATTCGTGATTGATAGAATCTTCTTGTACCCAAATTGATGCGACCAGTGCTCCAACACCTAGTCCTCTACCTACTCTCCATCGTTCTACTCTACCTAATCACGTTTAAGGCACCGATGAGGTTGAAAGAGGAGTTATTTCATGAGTATTTTTGTCTTTTAACACAAATAAGTAATCAAAATTTAAAATGAATTCTTATTTTGTCAAACAAGTTTTTACCATTTTTCATAGAAACTAGGTTATATAATTCGTACCAAAAGTTAGCTTTTAGCAAACGAGTCAAAAATTAATTTCTTTTATAAGTCCTGTCAAATGGAACCTTAGATAAAATAGAGGAATGGAAGATGTTATTATTTGGTTGGCTTAGATTCATGCAACGAAGTATTAGATCTTCCTTGATTTTTACAATGTTTGAATTTGGATTGGGTTCAAGTGATTTGGGATCAACCATCGAGTCCAAACAAGCAATAATAACTTCATGTTATCTAACTTTTTGAAAAAATATATATAGATTTATATCTTAGTTCTTTTTATCTTCCTAATTATTGACAATGGAAATGTATTCTTTATACATGGTCACAATTATGCGGATAAATTTATGTATATATGAGTTCGGATTTATTATTGAGTCAATGTGTGATTTTAGCCTAAAAGTTGAATTAGGCATTATATAATTTTGATCATCTAACGACTTGAGTTGGGTTTGGTCCAAATCAAGCCTCCGAGTCTAAGTGACAGCCTCCATGAAACTAAATTGAAAAGTTGGCATGACAACAACGACTCTTGACTTTGTTTTAATAATTTCTGGTGTTTGCATGTTGTTAATTTGTTACATTATTGCCATAAAAGGCAAAAGAATAAGGGACGGTAATGTCTCAAAACCACACTTTTTCCAAATAATGGAGAAGATGATAAAAACAGAGACAAAAACGGACCATAAAGAATGCAGAGGAAGTGTTTGCTTTGTTACAATCAACTACTATGGCGTAGTTGGTCAGGAGGAGTGGAACTTTTACCTCCCTCTTAGATTTGAATCTTATGGACCGCAAGAAGAAAATATATGTATACCGATATAAAAAAATATATATATATATTTACTTTGTTACGTGTTTTTTTTAGGCATATATTCAAAGATTATATATTTAATTCTATCATTGTGCTGTGGGACTAGACAAACTAATATGTAAACTAGAAAATGTTAGAGACAAAATACAGATCTTTTGGGGATTGTTTCTTCAAAAGTTTCTCCAAACTCGATTATATCCCCAGTCACATATAATAATCCATTGATTTCTACCGATTGGAAAGATGAAAAAAAAACGCATATAATAATTCATGGGAAATGGAGGAGGGAATGGATAAGAGCCGTCTGTCTCGATCGTTCCTAGATTCTTGTTCTAATTCATCAACTTGTTATGCATCAACTTTATTGTCTTACGAGATGAAAGGAACGTGTGGTTACCAATTAGGGACTCGCCATTAACAATGGGAAACAAGTGCGTCAAGATTAGGATAAGCTTGCAGACAAAAATCCAAACCATGATTCAATCAACGTCACCAATAATTTACAGATTTTGGATGGTATTATGTTCAGAATCCAACGTGGCTGTAGATTTTACATCTATTTGGTGTAAAAGATAGATTTTCTCGTAATCTTTCTAACGTTGGATTCTCAAATAAGGTATAAGAACATAATCAATTTTGTCTCGACTTATATATAGAATCTGTTATTTCAATGGATATTTGATTTAATTAATGGTCATATCAAAATTTTAGAGTCCCAAAATATTTACCAAATAAGGCATTTTGTGAAATAGAAACCACTTAACTTTGCATACTAACACTTTAGTATCAAACTCGTTTTATATTGTGTCTAAACGAAGAATGAAGCACAAAATCCTCGAGCAAAAGGCATCAAAATAGCAGGAGGCACATGCGATAAGAGTTACAAACCCAAAAGTGAATACTATAGCTAATGTATGCCATTGAACTTTCATTCCTAGTATGAATTTCATAACCTCCTCGTTTTAAGTTACATAAATTTTTCAGCAAAATTCAACCTATAAAATTACATACATTTGTCTACGGTAAACTTAACCCCCAAAACCATGAAATTAAATATATATTATTGAGTTTGAAGAGGATTAAGACGGATACAGTTTGATATTGAAATATTGTGAAATCTTAATAATTTTTTTCCTTTTTTATAAATGCTATAAATGTGACTTGCTTTCGTGTTGGGAGAAAAATTAAATTACATGTAATCAACAATCACGATAGACTTGTCGATCCCATGATTGCGCTCCCTATGATCATGTGGTCGATGATTATAATGTGTACCCTGTTAGAAGTGATACATTATGTATAAATTCGAAAACAAGGAAGTGTTTTATTCGATCAATAAAAGCAACCAATTGCGTAACAAATAGTCTTTCTATCAATGGGGAAATTTATTTTTTTGACTTTGTACTTGTATTTTTTGCACAAAAAGGAAGACAAGAAACACGTTATTAAACTCTATAGACAATTATTTTTTGAATTTAAATTAATTACAATTTTAATGTGCACAGTTGGTAAAAAAAAATGGAAAACATAAAGCAGCTATTTTGACAAAATCAAATCCATGAAAGTTTTTCTTGATTTGATAAAATAAATTTAATTGAACGATTTTGACAAAAACATCGGTTCATGTACGTCAAGGCTTTTTTGGATATCATTTGTGAGACCCATAATACACTTTGACTATTTTTTGATATCATCCAATGGTTGAGATTGATTATGGATAATTTGGTGTGAGACTTGTTGTATGTGAACCATTTTTCTTTTGACAAGCCTAGTTAAGTTGGAAAAGTAGAAAAGTAATTCCTACAAATCAAAATTCACACGTGCGTCTGCAGTCACTTGGTTTAGTGGTGAAGTTTCTTTGTAATTGTACGAGAGATCGGGAGTACGACTCCTATAGATATCATATATACTACATCACTTGATGATGGTTTCTCATATCCAAATGTTTGAGTGTAATTATATATCAATAACTGTTTACAAAAAAAAAAAAAAAAATTTCACACATGCACCTAGAAGAATAGAAAAATGATAAGTGAATACATAGAAAAGTACAACATTAACGAGAAATATCTGTAAATGTAATTATTTGATTTATCAGATAAAAGAAACCACGTTTCTTTACGAATTCAGATAAACGGATAGATGCTAGATACGGTGAAAGCAACATTTGACGGACGACCAAAAATATGTTTGTTACAATACGTAACTCCATTAAAGTCATTAACTTTAATGCTAACGTCTTCTTCAACATCATATACAAGGTTATGAAATGAAAATTTTAAAACATTTCAATTAAGTATTTCGACATCCTTGTCATTTTCAGTACTTCAACAAGTTAAATTATCAACAATGAGTCCGTTAAGTCTCGCTGGCTTCGTTCTTCTTTTTCATAAATTACTTGTTCTATTTATTTCCCTCCAAAGCATCTTGCCAACTACGTAATTCCAGTTTTAACTGCCTCCACCATAGATTGCTTGATCATTGGCTTAAGATAGCCCCCCTCCTTAACCAACATCTCCATGTTTTTAGCCAAGTAGTTTTGTTTAAAAATTTTTTTTTTTTAAATGATAAATTAAAAGACCATATTAGATTCATTCTAATGCTAACAATCAGAAATCACGATGTCAGAGTCAGACCATGAATCAATTTCACATCGATCCAAGCGATTTGATGAACGAATGAATTTTGGATACAGGCCTAGCATTGGCCCATTAAAAATAAGGCTGGTGTCATCTTGACGGGCGTGTATCCCTTGGATTCGGTGCTGCCAATAGGCTAAACAAGCCCACAGGCCTTCCATAATGGGTCCGGTCTTGGGGTCCAGTCCTTTTCCTACAAGGCCTTACCCTGCATTTTAGGCCCAAGGCTCGATTTCTATTTTCTTATTTGACTGCATTGGAAACCGGGTCTCGGTATTTCAGAATAAGGCCTAAGCCCAGCTACTTAAGAAGAGAGGGCCTGCAATGAGCCTTCTGATGTTTCCCCTGTTTTTTTTTTTAATAATAAGATTTGGATTTGGAAGGTTGTTCCCGTTTGACTCTAAATATTCCAAGTTCCTGGTAACTTTTACCATAGATATTCCAAGTCCCCGTTGAAATAAATTTTCGAAGTTCTCTCTCGACTACCAAGAATAATCGAGAGCGAGAATGAAATATACACATGCATTTCTTAATAAGACATACAGGTGGAGGAGGAGCGGCCTGACCCAGCTTTTGGCCTAGCCTAGGCCGACCCAAGAGAAGGCTAGATTGGGCCAGCCTAGGCTCGAGTCAGCCCTTGGGCCGTACTAGGCCCAAGGTTCAAGTCCGCCTGGTACGACAGACTAAGTCCATATGGACACATCAGTGGATTGAACCTCAGTCGGATTGAGCAGATCTAGTTTTCCATATATACATATACACACACATATCTAGTTTTGTAGGAATATATACTACTAATAGTAATGGTAATTCATTTTGAAATTATTTAAATAAGAAAAATGGAAATATATAAAATCACAACTAATAATAAATGAGAAAATTATTTAGAATATGAGTTTACACTTAGTAATCTTGAAATGAATAACTTAGATATATTAAAGTGTTAGTCTAGTACTGTAATTAGGTTTCATATAATTTTTAAAATGGTAAAAATTATTTAATGATAAATATTTTTAATTAAAAAAGGACTAACCCAATGATTTGGTCCAATGGTACGTCGTGGATCGGGCCAAGTTAATGTATTTTAAAACCAAACCCAACCCAACTCTACCTAGGCCTACAATTTTTCGAACCGGACGAATCGAATCCGATCTGATTTGCATGTTTACATACAAGTTTCAAACTTTAAGTCTCTATTTGGTTGCTGAATAAACACTGGAATAAGTCCAAGATTAGAGTTATAATTCTGTTTGGATGGTGAAAATGTATAATAAAATCAAAATAACTATACTTATTCCTAGACATGGAAATCGGGTCGGGCCAGGCCCGTCGTGGGTTGTGGGCCGTGCCGGGCCAGGGCCGTCGTCGACTGTGGGCCGTCCCGGGCCTAACGAGCAGGCCCGCCAAGGCCCGCAGAGTAGGCCCACGAAAACTCCCTGGGTCGTGCCGGGCAGGGCCGGCCCATGCACAGTAATTTAAAAAAAAAAAAACAGGGCCGGGCCCAGCAACACGGCTCGTTTCAAATAAATAAATAAATAAATCAGGGCCGGACTGCTCAGCCCAGCCAAAAAAAAATTTAAAAAATTGACGGCTGGTTTTTTTGGCCGTTGAAATGCAACGGCCATTTTTTGTTTTATTTATTTATTTTTTTAAATTCAATACTTTTATCTTATAAATACCCCCTTAAACCATTCATTTTTCTTCACAACTCAATCTTCTATTCTACAACTTTCTCAACTACAACTTTCTCAACTAAAAATTTCTCCCAATTTTCAAAAGAGGATTTTCAAGTGAAGATTTCGCTGTTTGGCTTTGTATTCTGCCTGATCTTCTGCTCTCCAGACTCCAGTCTCCACGCGACACTAGCTGAGCCAACAACATCAAAATTTCTTTACTTCTAATCCCTCCAAATTCTTTACTTCTAATCCCTCCATTTTTGGGTTTTGGTTTTTGTGGGTTAATGGTTTTATTATTTTATATTCATTTTTTTATATTAAAATGGAAAACATTGGTAATGTTGGTAGCCATGACTATATCCCTATTATGGAGTCAGATTAGCCTCATTGTACCCCAACACATACTTCACAGTCCACAGCCACTAAAAAACCGAGGAAACAAAGTTCTTGGGTTTGGGAGCATGTTACATTTGACCCTGTAGATCAAACTGGGTGTTACTGTAATTATTGTAATACCACATACACATGTCCTAGGGGAGGGGGTGTAGGTCATATATCTAGACATTTACAAAAATGTATATCCAAACATAATAAAGATGACAACATAGATTTAAAACAATCAAAATTACAAGTAGGATCTA
>JAMKQA010006472.1:0-15300 GCA_024699735.1 Posidonia australis
ACGCCTTGATGTGGAACTTTTCTCTTTACATCTAAGGATCTTTGGTGGTGTAGCCTTTATTTAGGATTTGTCTCCAAATCTTGATAAATTGTCTTCACGTTCTCTTAAAAGTGTCTTTGTTGGATACTCTTGCATGCAATGAGGGTATCGTTGTTTTGTTCCAACCACTCGTTAATATATTGTGTTTGTAGATGTCACTTTTTTTGAGTTTCAACGTTATTTTGAGGATAGTGGTTTTAGTTTTGATGGTGTACCTTTCCTTTCTCTTGTTGAGCCATGTGAAAGTACCGTTAAATACCTAGTCACTATGGAATAGGAGGAAGCTTGTCCTTTAAAGGTATATTGTTGTCGTTAGTAACTTTGTCCACTACTTCTGACTGAGTCATCCTCTATACCTACAGATCTGTCACTTACTAACCTAGATGTTCTAATTGCTCTAAGGAAAAGTACACGTTCTACTACAGTCTATCCTATATCATATTTTGTTTCTTATGATAACTTTCATCTATTTTTTCGTACCTTTGCCTTATCTATTTATTTTAAGTCCATTCATAGAAGCTATCAAGAAGCTCTTCTTATCCCTTATTGAAAGGTAGTTATGGATGACGAAATGTAAGCAATGGTGTCACGTTATACTTGGAATTTAGTTACTTGACTTGAAGGAACCATCATAATCACTTGTAGATGGGTGTTCACTGTCAAGTATAAATAAGATTGGGTTGTAGATAGGTACAAGGCACAACTAGTTGCACGCGGATTCATTCAGGAGTATGATGTAGATTATACAGAAATCTTTTCTCCTGTTGCTCGGTTGAACTTTATACTAGTCATTCTTTGTATTGCTATAAACCAATCTTGAGAGCTTAGTTAGCTGAATGTGAAAAATGCCTTCCTATATGGTGGCTTCACTTAGCAGGTGTTTACAGAATAGCCTCCAGGGCATGTTACTCAGGGAAGGATCGCGTGTGTTTACTCAGGAAAGTTATTTATGACTTTAAACAAAGTCCACATGCATGATTTAATAGGTTTAGTAACATAATCACAGTTAGTGGGTTTCAATGTTGTACTGTCGATTACTCTATCTTCTACAAATGGATTGACAATGGCTGTGTTATTCTAACAGTGAATGTAGATGATATCCTATTAACAAGAAGTGACGCTACAGGAATTTAAGCGACTAAAGAATACTTGAAGGCGCATTTTGTTACTAAAGACATGTGAAAACCCAAGTATCTCTTAATCATTGAGTTTGTCTATACCAAAGGTAGGATGTCGTTGTCTTAAAGGAAGTATGTATTATATCTTCTTCAGAAAATTGGTCTCATGAGATGTAAGCTAAAGAACACTCCTGTTGATCAGAGTTTAGATTTCTAGAACAGTACGTTGTTACCTTTAGATGATGTAGGTAGATACTGACGTTTGATTGGAAAATTAATCTACCTTATTGTTACACAACTTGATATTGCATATATAATGGGGGTACTTAGTTAATTTATGTATGAGTCGAGGATAGTATACTAGCAGGGAGTTCTGAGAGTACTGGCATACGTTAAGAAGGTTCCTGGCAAATAACTGGTTTATAGAAGAAATGATCATCTAAACATTTGAGGCATATTTAGATTCAGGTTATGTAGGAGATAGAGGAGACCGAAAGTCAACTTCTGGATACTGTACGTATGTTGGAGGTGATCTTGTCATGTAACGTAGTTAGAAACAAAATGTAGTCTCCTGGTTGAGTGTTGAAACTGAATATCAGTCTATGACGCTGACAGTTTGTGAGATGGTATGGCTCCATTCTCAACTATTTGAGTTTAGTTTTTCTATGAATGTCTATACATTGTGATAATCAAGTTGTCATTTTCATTATCAACAATTTAACCTTCTATGAACACACTAAACACATAAAGGTGAATTGTTATTACATTCATGATATAGTGATGAAGAGAGAGGGGGAGTGGTAAACTCATTAGATATGTATGTGTGTGGATTAATGGGTTATTGAATATCTATTTATCTAATGACTTTATAAATATATAATCATGTATATGTTAAAGTTAGTTCTTCTGTTATTCTCTTCCTAATCTCACAATGGCCACACCAGAATATTCAAATATTACAATTGCAAGGCTCCTAGGAATAACGGTGGGAAAATAGCAGTCCACTCAAATTCTAGGTAATTGAAATATTCCAATATCAAAATTTTCCCTTGAGATCTTTGTGAATATCACGTGGACAATTGAAGTTGGATCTCTCTATTGAAAGAAATCACAATTGCATACATTTTTATAGCTTGAACTTAAGAGTCATGGTGTAAGGCACAAAAGATGTTTGTTAGTTTCTAACTGGATTCAATGATTTAGAAAGGCTTGTCCTCTGTCCCCAGGATTCTCATCTTGTATAAATAATAAATGGAAGTAGTTTTCATCTTGTACGGGTGCAGATGTAATAATATTAGTGTTATTTGATGTTTTTCCTTACCTAGTTGATTAAGAAGCTGATCAATACCATGTTCCTAATATATGGTTAATGGATTGTTTTCATGTCATCAGGTTGAGTCATCACCTAGTTTAAAATCAAGGAAGCGACAAAAGCTACACTGGGGGTAATTCCATATATATCTTTATTGAAATGTTGTTTCTAAATTCTAATTCAACGTGCTAGTGCTAATAACCAAAAGCTCATTCATGCACTCAAAGGGAGGTATTATATCAGTAATATAGTAGCATAACCTATGACATCATCCAACCGGTTCACCCCCACAACTGCCAGACTATCGTGCATTTCCTTTGGGTATTAATTCTCTAACGGATGGAATGAACATTTTGTGATAGTTTGATAAAGACTTAATATATAAACAATAAAGTAATGCACAGTACCTCAGTTGTGGCTTATGTTTTTATATTTGTGTCTTGATGCTTCCATTTACCTTGAATCTAAATGTAGAATTTGCAATTTTTCGAATCAGTCAATGCTACTGCACATTATACTACATTCCTGATATGGTGAGTAGAGCTGATGATGAATTTGAATGTTGATGTCTGAATTCTTAACTACTAATGGTAGAGAACTTTTGGCATGTTCAATCCCATAAACCTCAAATGGGATTGAAACTTTGGAAACTAGTGCATATATAGATCTGTCATATAGGATTTTGGGTTCATGGATTGGTGGTCTTCATGGTCAAGCCTATGGCAAACATCTGTGACAGAGCTAGAATTACATCTTGCAAATTTAGGATGTGTCAGATAATGTACATATGAACATATATTTACCGGCAGTGTGCTAGTTGTCTATAATTACTTTCTTATTGTATGTTGTATATTGTATATGTTTTTCTGATAGGCTTGATGCGAAGGAAAGATGGGAGCGAAAAGCCAATATGTAAAGATGCTTTCTATCATCCTTGAGTCTGATACTATATCAATCAACAGGAATGCTTTGTATTGCAAAGATAATCATAAACCGATCGTGCTGTCATGTGACAATGAAGCAACAGTTGCTGATTTAACTTGAATGTGTTCTATGATAATTGCTCTGGGCACAGCCATGAGGCATGACTGACTGATGGATTACATCGTGAAGAGAATGGAAGAAGCTACTTGTGTTGACTGCGCCTTCATTGTAGTGAAGTTATTGTTGTAGCATTTCTTCTTGTACCGACAGCACCAGACTTTAATAAAATATGTATAGTTCAAAATATGTTTACTTTAAAGTGGAACACATAGGATGCCTGATATGTACTTATGTCTCAGTGCTTGGACACACAAAATAATATGCAAATTTTGCTTCCATCATTCATATTTTTATGTAGCCTGATGCGTTCCTTCAAGATTGGTTGCAGAGTCTCTTGGCAGCTTAGTCCGTTTCTTGTTTGTTTTTTTGTTTTGTTTTGTCATTTTATCTTGGCTTATCTCTTTGATAAGCTTTGTCCTTGTACTTTTTTTAAAATGTTTTCAATAAAATCCTTGATTGCCTCTCAAAAAAAAAAAACTTTTATGTTTTATAATCCATGGTGCTGCAGTTCCAGCCTTTTCTCATTTCCCACTTTGCTACTGCTAGTTGCTTTTTCTCAATTTCAACCACTAAGATATGCGAGATCTGTGTTCATGGATATTACTAGGACTCATTGAGTTGGGTAAGCCTATATGGAGATGCATCATTGCACCTTCAACGTATCATACATGCCATCCTATAACCCTTTTTGGAGTTGTGACTCTTTTCAAATTTACCGTACTTTTTGTGGCAAGGGAGGGCAGTCTTAGATGTTGTACCCTGTGGGAACATGAAGACAGCTTTAAATATCAGTCATTTACCTTCAATTTGAATCATGAAGATAGTTTTAGCCCAGTTTAATAGCTGTAGACGACTATTTTACACATTTTATGTTACTTTAGGTCATAAACTCTCACTAAAGGAAATTCACTGTTTTTTTTATTAGGGGAATAATGCGTACTGATGAGGAAAATAACCAATGGGTGCCTACGCCCACCACCCAATTGTGGTGATGGGTTCAACTGATTTCTGAGTCATCAAAAAAGAACCTTTTATCGTCAAATTCCATGATGTAGGCTTATGCATCAACAGTGTACATTATCAAGAGTTCAAGACTCCTACATACTTTCATTATTGTTTACTTTTTGAGTTATTCTTTTTCATCAGCTCGACTATTTGTTTCTCATATGCTTTGAATATGTGTACCATTATCAAATGCTTTGAATATGTGGATTTTCCTTTGTTTGGGGGAAAGGGTTGTCGTCATTGAAATACAGTTATCTCTGGTCTATGAAGCCTGCGTAATTTCCACCAATGGGTGCCTCAAGGTCCACTCACTGCTGCCAAGCCCTGCACCACTGCTAGTGTAACCCCCTGTTTAAGCTTGATTCATTGTTTCCAGCCTAAAAATGTCAGGCCACTGGGCTCCTTTTCTGATGTGGGAAGCAGAGTTCCAGCAGATGTGTAGTCCATGCCAGCAATTCATTGCTTGTGCCTTGCTACAACTGGAATAAAGTCATCAGGTATGCCCCTAATGATTCTTATCTCACCCTCTTTTTGTCGTTCTAGTTGAGACATCATATGGGTAGCAAGGGAAGTAGACCTTTATGCTTCTAGCCTCTATTATACTGTTTTTACATTTAGAACTCGTACTAGTGAAGGATATAAGAACCATTTTCAGATTCTGAGATTCAGCAGGAATGAAATCTTAGATTGGAATTAGTGTGCAGAGGATAAGAAAAAACACCCGACATCAATAGTTATTTTTTTGGCATCTCGTCAAAATGCTTCAATTACTTTGCCAATGTGGCGTTTTCCTGATCTGAATGTGGTTTTGTTTGAGATTGGGACAGAACCAAGTCCTTTCTTTCCCCCTCATCACTCACGGTGTGGTGGTTTTCATGCCTTGGCTCCTTTTATTAAATCATCAGACAACTTTTCGTCATTCCCCTCTTTTCCCTTTTGGGCAATGGTGTTTGCTTGTCTGCTTCCTCCTCGGGGATGGAAGTAATGCAGTATTTCAGATACTTAAAAGCCAGTTTGCTGGCTTTCCAATATTTTTTGTGTAAGGTTGCTCGTGTAATACTCCTCAGCCAAAGATATGTAAAGCTGGGCTTTTATTTTACTTAGTTGATGTTAATGGCATGATTTAGAAATACCCACCATAAAGGGGGATAATGTTGAATAATGCGTGTTAATTTAGTAGATGAGGATGTCAACATTATTTCTTTTACATGTGTGGGATGTGGGTTATAGAATGAGGATTAACAATACAAAAGAAAGGTAAACAGTATTTATAAGGTCATTGTTAAAACCCTGGCTACTAGACTTTCTCCTATACTCAACTAGGTAATCAACAATTCTCAATGTGTCTTCCTAACTTGTCGTTCAATTAGGGACTGTTTCTTAGTGACCTAGGAGACCTTTTACTTGATGAGATCTTCCAAAATGTCTGGTTATATTCTCAAATTAGATTTTGAGAAGTCATTTGATAATGTCAATTGAGAATTCTTATTAGATTTCCTTCAGGAGTTAGGCTTTGGGGATAAATGGATTTCCTGGATCAGGATGTGCATCCATTCTGCTAAATTTTCCATATTAATTATTAGGTCTTCCCATGGTTTTTTTGGGTAGCTAATGGGCTTAGACAGGGGGATCCTTTTTCTCCCTTGCTCTTTATTATAGGCACACATGTACTGAACCGCATGTTGAAATTAGCGCTGAATCACAATCTTATAACTGGCATTAACTTTCCACATGGGGGACCTACTGTGTTGAACATCCAATATACTGATGTACATACTATTTTTAGCTGAAGGCACTGAGAATATGATTAATATCAAGCGCATCTTATGTTGCTTCCAGTCATGTTCTAGCCTAAAAATCAACTTCCACAAGTCTTCCCTAACTGGAATAGGGGTAGCCCAAGACTCCATTGACAGTACATGTAAAATCTTAGACTGTAAGACTGCTGAGTTACCTATAATGTATCTAGGTGTACCTCTACATTATAAAAAAGCTACCCACAAATATTGGACCTCAGTTCTTGAGAAAATCTTTCTTAAATTGTCTCAATGGAAAGCAAATTACCTTTCCCTTGGAGGAAGGTTGACGTTGATTAACTCAGTCTTATCAGCCATTCCCACTTATTTCTTGTCTGTGTTGCATATGCCTAGACAAGTGGAGAAAGATATAGATAGGATTAGAAGCAACTTTTTGTGGAACTCAGATCCTGCAAACCATGAAGGATTGCATCTAGTCAAGTGGGCAATCTTTGCAGACCTAAACAACACAAAGGATGGGGGATTATTAACCTCAGAAATTTTAACTTAGCACTCAAAACTAAGCTTCTTTGGCAATTACTCTCAGCAAATTGTCAAATGAAGTGGAAAGGATTAGTAAAGGCCAGGTACCTTAATAAGATATGGCCTGGTGCTCTATTAAACACCTCTGCAAACAACTGTTCCCCTCTTTGGCATAGTCTAAAAAGCTGTTTTGATATTCTTAATTGTTTTTCTACCTTTTATTTACGAAATGGAAATGATACGCTATTTTGGGAAAATAAATGGTGGAATGGGACTAAACTCAAATACCTTTTTCCCGAGCTTTTCTCTGTAAGTAAGGGTACAAAAGTTTCTATCAAAACAATTTTGGAGTTATTCAGGGTGGATTTCAACAAGTTGATTGACCACTCCAAAATCCAGTTAGAAGATTGCAATACTCTCCAACTCCAGCTCGATTCTCTAGCATCTCTTATTCACTCCATCTCTTTGGGGGGAGAGGGGGACTCCCTTTCCTGGATGTCCACTGCTAATTCCAGGTTCTCTGTTAAGTCATGCTACAATATCTTGAATGATGGTGGACTTAGATTCCCTTACTTTGAGCACATCTGGCACAGCTGGACTTCGTTAAAAGTCAAATTGTTCTCTTGACTGGTACTGCATAATAAGAATTTGACTAAAGAAAATTTAGTCAGAAGAGGATGGGTTAGATCTCAAAACTGTATATTTTGTGACTCCCACATTGAATCTAATACTCACTTATTTCTTAACTACACCTTTATTTGCCAGATCTGGCGTTTTTTCTTATCTTCGAATTTATATCCTAGTTATTACTGTATTGCAGATTTACTCTCATATAAACCTGCTCTTAGATTTCCCTTAAATAACCATGGTTGGACTGTATTGCTTCAAATCATCATCTGGTTGACTTGAAAAGAGAAAAATTACAGAATTTTCAGGGACTCTTGCAAATCTTACTTTCTTACTATATTGGATATCATTGGACTAATGAATCTATGGATAGAATCTCTCGTTTCAGGGTTTGAAAAGGATGCATTGCTGAGCTCATTATCTTCTATGTCTGCTGCATGGACTGCGAACCAAGCCTCCAATTTTGCTATCCCCAGAAGATCTTTGGAGGCCTCTCACCCTCAACCCTCGGTCGCAGACATACATGACCCTTCCTCTGTCAAGGATATGGGACAGTAAAAACCCTGCTATACCTTGAAGTATTGGAATATCTGGTTTTTGACATGTACTTATTAAGACAAAAACATTACCATGATTACATTACCATTCTGTTTACCGTTCTGTACCATTTTAGACATATGATTCCCTTGATTGAATTTTTTACCAATGGGATTTTATTATTATAACTTACCGATATCAAAAACAATACATAAGAAAGTAAAAGGTGGAAATGAGTTAAAACATAAAAATACATGCTCAACAAGAAAGATTGTCTTCTTGTCTCTTCTGATGGTTTTTTTTTTCCCTCTTTCATTCTCTGTCATCTTTCCACATTTAAATTAGGTGGTAATAAAATATTGTATAAGCAAAATTCTTTATGGATGGGTTTCTTGGTGGTTTCTCAACACCAGTGATTCTGTTCTCCGAGTTCGTTTCTATTTGAAATCACTATGTTGCCCATGACAGATGACAATGACAGTCCCAATTCCTGACATTATTTCCGTGGTGTAGGTCCACAGGTGAGTGGATACTGTCATTCTAACGATATGTTATTCTGAAAATTGCTTGCTCAACAGGACAATGCTTATCTTATCAAGGATGATAAGCAAGATACCTCGTCACTACCGGAAGAAACCCAACTTTGTGAGATTGGTGAGTAAAACTGTGGATTTCACATGACGGATGTGATAATGAATTTCAGTATTCTTTAAATATTTGACGGTAATTTATGTACAATGATGAAAATGTTGAATTTGAATTACCGTTTCTCTGTAAACTATAATATTTTGATATGATATGTTAGACTATACATTTGGAGTGACATGTTAGTATTTCTTTGTAGCAGTTGGTACTGCAGGGTCATTCTACTTCAGAAGGTCTCGAATTCGATTTCCTGAGTTTGCAGATTTTCAGGGCTTTTCCTGTCTAGATTGTTCGCCTAGACATTCGAAGTTCTAACGATTGTAGGATCTCTCCTTGACCTAAGGTTTATTGATGGGCCAAGTCTGTCAGGATTTCATCCAATGTTTTGAATTTGGATGAAAAAGGTTAGACTATACAAGGTATGATAATATTCGTAGAACATCAGGAGGTTAGACTATACAAGGCTTATAGGAGGTAAAAAAATTAATTCCTGGTCTTTGGTGTCCTCTATAGGAGCATCAGGGGAAATCCTAATTGACTGGGATAGCAGTGTATTAATGGAAATCAGGTGCATTACCTTTAATTACTGTCTCTCTATAAATTTTAAAAATCAGGGTGATAATCTGGACTGGTGGCTTACTGGAATATATGACCCCTGTGATCATAACCTGAAACCCCTATTTATTGAAGAGTTACATTATATCTACACACTTGTTAATAATCACTAGATTCTGGGGAGAGATTTTAATGTGATTAGATTCCCCAGTGAGCATTCCCTCCACATTAATAGAACTTCCCATATGGATAGATTTAATGATTTCATTGAACAGAATTCTCTGATTGACTTCACTCCAAATAATTTCTCCTTCACTTGGTCAAATTTTTATGACCATCCCACATTAGTAAAGCTTGACCGTTTTTTAGTCTCCCGAGACTGGTTTGGAAAATTCCCTGATGCTTTCTGTTCTGGTAAAGCTAGAATTGTGTCTGATCATATTCCAATCATAGTTAATACCATGGCCCCTAATTAGGGTCCCCCCTTCAGATTTTATAAATCTTGGTTTTGTTTAGAGGGGTTTGAATAATTAATTAAGGACTACTGGTGGCAGAATGGTTATCCTCTTTCTCAATCCTCTCCTGTGTCTGAGTTTAGCTTTAAACTGAAAAATTTAAAGGTCCTACTCAAGAAGTAGATAGCTCCTATTAAAGAAAATAGAGTTAAAAGACTCAGATTTATAGAATCCCAAATACAGGACTTGGATGTTCAAGCTGAGCAATCTGACAATATTAATTGGGTGGAAAAAAAGACCCTGAGACTAGAACATCTTGACCTTCTTAAAGAACAAGAGGTCTATTGGAGACAAAAATCTAGAATTCAATAGTTGAAGGAAGGGGATCTTAACACTTCCTTTTTCCACAATATGGTAAAATGTCATAGAAGGGCTAATAACATTTCCTCTCTTCTCATTAATAACTCCATAACCATATCCCAAATGGAGATCTGCAGAGAAATTGAGAAACACTTTACTAAACTTTTTAACAAGGACTGCGGTCTTCATATGTCCTTTAACTGGGATGTCCTTATTCCAGTTAAAATCTCTTCTCCTGAACGGCTAGAGATCTCTTTTGAGGAAGAAGATTAGATCCAATGTGTTCCATTTATCTGGAGACAATTCCCCAGGCCCTGATGGCTTCCCTTTGATCTTTTTTCAGCACTACTGGGACTTGATGAAAACTAAACTAGTTAACATCTTCCAGTCCTTCCATTCTTCCAATGATCCTGATTTTCTTTTTGCAATTAATCAGACCTTCATTACACTTATTCCTAAGAAACAGGGAGCCTTAAGGATTCAAGATTTTAGACCTATTAATTTAGTTAATAGTATGTACAAAATCATTACTAAAACTCTGGCTTCTAGGCTGTCACCTGTGCTGAATACAGTCATTGATACTTCTTAGAGTGTCTTTTTGGCTGGGAGATCTATTGGGGACTATTTCCTCGTAGTGCAAGAAACCCTACACTTTATGAGGTTTTCTAATATTAAGGGCTTTATTCTTAAATTAGACTTTGAAAAAGCATTTGACAATATTAATTGGCATTTTTTGTTGGATTCACTTTCTGAAATGGGTTTTGGGGATAAGTGGATCTCTTGGATCCGAATGTGTATATCTATTGCTAAGTTCTCTGTTTTAATCAATGGCTCACCTAAAGGTTTCTTTGGGGCATCCAATGGGTTAAGACAGGGTGACTCCTTATCTCCTTTATTGTTTATCATAGCCACAAATGTGCTGAACTGCATGCTGCAGGCAGCTAAGAGAAGTAATTTAATTTCTGAGATTAATTTCCCTCATGAAGATCCATCTCTGGTCAATTTGCAATATGCAGATGATACCCTTTTATTCTTGCCAGACAGTATTGAGAATATGATTAATATTAAAAGAATTTTATGCTGTTTTCAGACTTGTTTTGGGTTAAAAATCAATTTTCATAAGTCTTCTCTTACTGGTGTGGGAGTTACTCAGACTTCTTTATTATCCTCATGTGATATTATAGGGTGTGGTAAGGCTGACCTTCCCCTCATGTACCTAGGACTGCCTCTACACTTTAAAAGAGCCACTGCTAGCAGTTGGACACCTGTGATAGAAAAAATTTCTAAGAAACTCTCCTCTTGGAAGGCCAGGCACTTGTCTTTAGGGGGCAGGTTGGTCTTAGTTAATGCTGTCTTATCAGCAATTCCCACATATTATATGTCGGTCCTACATATGCCTTCAAAGATTGAGAAAATGATTGATACCCTAAGAAGTAATTTTTTATGGAATTCTTGATCCCCAAATCAAAAAGGGTTACACTTAATTAAGTGGTCTAATATTTGCAGACCAAAACAACAAAATGGTTGGGGAATAATTAACTTAAGAAATTTTAGTGCAGCCTTGAAAACTAAGCTGATATGGCAATTCTTCTCCAGCCATCATTGTTCTGTTTGGAAAATACTATTAAGGGCTAGATATCTTTACAGGGGATTTGGAGCTATTCTGAACTCCTCTGCTCCTAACTGTTCCCTTCTGTGGAGCAGTATCAAACAAGGTTTTAATTTCTTTAATTGTTTCACTACTTCCAATGTTTGTAATGGCTTTAACACTTTATTCTGGAATCAAAAGTGGTGGAATGATATCCCTTTGAAAACCATCTTACCCGATTTATACAGTATAGTCAGATTTAAAAAGGCTTCTGTCAGAGCAACTATGGATTTGTTTACATTAGACTTTAATAGACTATTTAATTCAGCCTATTGCTATTTATTTGATCCTATAGCACTTCAATCTCAGCTAGAATGCTTTGATAACATTATACAATCCCTAAATCTGGGTACTAGTAAGGACAACTTCAATTGGTTACCCTCCAAGAATTGTACTTTCTCTGTGAAGGCAGCTTACAAGTTATTTAATGATGGAGGTCTTCGCAATCCCTTTTATATTTGTTTGTGGAAAAGTAATTCCCCTTTGAAAATTAAACTTTTCTCTTGGTTAGTTATTAAGAATAAGAATTTAACTAAGGAGAATCTGCTCAAGAGAGGCTGGTCAGGTTCACCACTGTGTATCTTTTGCTCTGCTCATACTGAGAGTAATAATCATCTGTTTTTAAACTGTATTTTTGCTAGGAGTATCTGGCGATTTTTCCTGGCTTCTGATTTATACCCTGGATTTTTTCGAGTTGCAGATCTGTTTCAGTTTTCTCCCCATTTAAAATATGACTTATCATTTTCTGGTTGGACCTTGTTACTTCAAATCATTCTTTGGTTGATTTGGAAAGAAAGGAACAATAGGATTTTTCGTAATTCAGTTAGAACATACTCTTTTGTCATACATGATATCATTTCACTGATGCATTTTTGGGTAGAAACTCTTGTTTCAGGCTTCGAAAAGGATTAAATGCTACAATATACATCTGTTATGGCTTCACAAATGGTGGAGTCTTCCATCCCCCCTTCTATTCCATCTTCCTCAAGAATTTCACCTGAAGAGGATTCTCAGATCAATTTGGAGAATCCTGAGGCGTCATATTGCCTTATATTTTTATGGAACTGTTTTTTCTGTTAGCTTTTGATTGGTACTGTTTGTTTGGTTACCAATTCTGATACATTTAAAGATGACTCTAAGGCCCGAGGCACTGTAATATTTTTGATCATGACAATGTTCTTACTTGACATCTTTTACCTTTGAAATAGTAATCTCTTAAACCGTTAACAAAAAAAATAAATATACGTTGAACATAAAATTACCGTATTTAATTTTCTCAAGAGAAACAAATGGAATTCTACCTTCTTTTGGAATTGGAGTATTGGATAGTGACAATTATGCTTTAAATGAAAGCTGTGAAATAAAGATATGATCAGCAACACTGGCACTGAGTTTTGACAACTTAAGGTATTGACGACAAATTGACAACGATAAGATAGGGCTAATCTTCTTGCTTAATTTAATGATTGTACCATACTTGTGATAAAGACTCAAATGCTCCACTTCCATACTTGTGATTAGCACTCTTATTAGCATGACACAATACAATACTTGTACTCTTATTGGGACCTGCAAATGGTCGAACAAACCATGCCACCCTGCACGCCCCATTGGATCATTAGTCTAGCTTTTAACAAATTAGTGTGACCCACTTCTTGCATTAAGACCAAAATTGTGCACATAATGTTAACATTAAGGTTGTGTTTGAAAACACTTCTACTTATGCAGTTTGTTGAAAAAAGTTGACTTTTTGTTAAGCTTCACTGTTTACAACTTGACCTTATGAAAATAAAGAAAAACTTATTTGATTTGTATGTTTAAGAAGTACTTATGAATTAATCAAAAACTATATTGTCCTTATTGTTGTCGTTGCCGTTACCCGTCGCCGTCCACTGCCTACTGCTACCACCATCGTTCGTCGCCCATCACCGTTTGTCATCTGTCATTGTCGTCGTTCATCGTTCGTTGTTGGTGCAGTTCGTCGTCGTCATTGTCACCATTGTCGTCTTAGGTTCATGTTATAATTAAAATCAATTTTTAAGGATATTATTGGAAAAGTCATGATTAATATTGGTAACTTTTTAAAAAGTTAATATCTATTAGTTTTTTTAAAAATTGTCCAATATCTTAAAATACATTAAAAAGTTACAACGAATTTTTTAGAAAAGATCGACAAACTAGAATCGTTTGGAAACGCTTATTAGACAATAAACATTTAAAGTAACAAGTTTCTACAAAAAATCGTTTCCAAATAGTACCTCAGACGATATGTAAATTGTTAAATTATGTTTTTTTTTTTTTTTGAAATCAATAGGTGTATATTTTTTTCCTCCGTGAAATTCGAACATATCTTCTTAACTAATTACATCATAAAAGTTGGTTAAAATTACTAAACTATTTTAATCAATCAATTTATTAGTGACTTGGCCCAATAACTCTTGATGTCAAATGACGACGGCGAGTGGCAGGGAGAGATATTCACGTGTGGATCCAACCCAAGCACGCTCCTCCACGTGCCAACTCACTGATGTCTCGGTAACCTCACCAAGTACCCCACGCTCTCCATACTAATACCCACCGTTTTTACCCACATCACAACAGAAAAAAAAAATTGAAAAAAATTATCCACATCTGATTCACCCAATTAGACACCACCACGATTGGTTATTCCAATCGCTAATCTAAACCCTACACCGCAAACACTTCTTGGGTTATGATGAAGCCATAAGATCGCCAAATACAAGGAACAGGCTTTTTCTTGTGTCCACCGCATTAAAGCTCTATCCCCGACTCCCTTGTGATTCTCTCAGACAAAATTGTCAGATCCTTACGAAAACCACACCGCCAAATCGGATTTCCAGCATCACGGAGTGGGAGGGTCGTATATATCAATATGCCATCAAATAAGTACAAGGCCCACCATCCAACGACCACCCCATCCCAACCGCAAAGCCTTCCAACCTTCTTGGAAAATCCCAGCCGCCCATTCATTCCTCAAATTACCGACATACCCATCCCCAAATTGTCAAATAGGCGGTGAGCACACCCCAACAACTCTATGGTCACCAAATACAGAACTCACCGCTATCGTAGTCAGACGTGGCAGTGATATCTCCCTTGCTCCACGTGTCCACCTCCTTATTGCCGTCAGCTGCTAAGAAAACTCGTACAGGAGGAGGGAGGAAGAAGAAGAAGCGACGAGAGTGGAAAAAGAGACAAGGGAGAGAGAGATAGACGCCCTTGATGGCGACGCCTTTGACGGGGGACGGGGTGCTGGCGCTGATGCCGCAGGAGCCAGTGAACCCCATGGATCCTTCGGCTTCCTCTTCGGCCTCGTCCTCCTCCTTCCTCGAGAACCCGATCCTGATCTTCCTCTTCTTCCAGAAGGCCATCAGGCTGGAGCTCGAACGGCTGCACCGCGCCGCCGTGGCCCTGGCCACGGACCGGGGCGGGGATCTGAGGACGCTGGCGGATAGGTGGAGGTTCATCTCGGACATCTACAAGCATCACTGTAACGCCGAGGACGAGGTATGTGCTGGAACCGAGGGTGTTGGATTGGTTTCGGAAGGTGTTTGTTGGATTCAGTGAACGAAATAGGATATGTTTTGGAGTATTCGATTTGTTGATCTAGTGTGAGTGCGTTTGTTCCCGGGGTTTGGGAGGGGGGGGGGGGGGG
>JAMKQA010006473.1:0-13017 GCA_024699735.1 Posidonia australis
CTCCTAAACCCTAACTCCATAGAACCCTAGGCCCACACAAACCCATTAGGCCTAGACAGACCCACTTAGGCCCACACAAGCCCATTAGGCCCACACAAACTCATTAGGCCCAGACAGACCCCACTTAGGCCCGCACAAGCCCACACAAGCCCATTAGGCCTGCACAAGCCCACACAAGCCCATTAGGCCTGCACAAGCCCACACAAGCCTATTTTCATCATGCTGATTTTGGGCCCAATGGGTTTATAAAATGTGTCTTCTGAGGATTTTCTGGATTGCTGTGTTTTGTCCCTGTAAGATGAGATTGTGGGTCGTCAATGGTGGTCCCCTAGGACACCTAATGCGCCATTTTGCCGCGATTTTTGGAAGAATTTTCAAAAGATATGAAAATGGTTTGGAAAATGGATTTCAATGAAATAGTTGGCCTAGTTTGGAAAATGTTTTCCTGGTTTTCTATGTGCGGGCCGAGACAGTGTGGGACCATGTCGTCGGGACGGTGATACGTAATGAATTTAAAAGGAAAATCGATTATAGTTTTTTTCCCTACGGTTTTCCTTGGGATGCGTACTAGGTGACATCTATCACTCATACGCTTTTCCTCATGTTTTTGATTTGCATGTGCAGGCATACTGAGAGTTAGCGTTGTGCATATAGTCTGGAGTCTCCTAATCGCATACATAGGTTCCTGGTTGTTTGATATTTATTGTTTAGCTTTAATTTTCCCGTAATTTAATTTGTTTTAAATTATTGTTGAAAATGTGGGGCGTGACAGAAACAAAGTGTACAAAATGCATATATGAGTGTAAAAATGCTAATTCCATGGACTTTTCTGTAAAATTCACAAATTCTAAATGAAGGCTGAAATTCTGAGGCTAAATCAGTAAAAATACATAGGAAAACACATTTTATGTTATTTTGAATAAATTAGGGGTCAAATGTGCAAAACTGTGCATTTTTGGTCAAATCCAAGATTCCAAGGGTTCAACGTGCAATTTTGTCAATAAAAGATGTGTTTAAAATATTTATGAAGTAATTCAGGGTTAAATGTGCAAGAAAATGGACTTAAGTTTGAAAAACATGAAGTTCAAGGACTGTTATGCAATTTTACCCTAAAAATATGCTATCAGTGTGAAATCAGTGAAGTTCAGGGTTTAAAATGCAATTTTGGAACACATCTGTGTAAATGTTTGAATACCCAAGGTTTGATTTGTAATTATGCTAGAAAAATATGAGTTTAGAACAATTTTAGTAAAGTTCATGGTTTTTTTATGCAAAATGCTGGACTTAAAATGTATGAAAAATAACTCTAGGGGTTTTTATCAAACTTTTAAGCATGGAAAACATTAACAAGAATGTATAGGGGTCCCACTGCAATATTTTAAAGCAAACACTATTAAAATGATTAAATATTCTATGTAGGGGCCTAAATGTAAGAAAAAAGGACCTATTTGTAAGAAAAGAAAAGTATCAGAAAATTATTCAAAAGGAAAACTTTATTTTTATTTTTTTTTAAAAAGAAACGACGGTCGTCGACAATAGAACTCTGCCGTCGATGATCGCTTGGGATGCTCCTTTGGGGCATCCTGATGCCTAATCGTGCATCAAGCCTTACTAGAAGCAAGACGAGAAGGAGGGGAGGAGATCTAATGGTTTGGATCTAATGCTCGACGGCTGGAGTTGGCCTCCCACCTCCCTCGCCGTCGATGTAACTCCAACGACGGCGTCGAGGAAGAAGGTGGCTCCAAAGGTTGCTGTGCGGCGATCTAAGGCTCCAGGTAGCTTGGGAACGTGGAGAGGAACATTTTCTTTCCTCTAGAGGCAAGAATCGGGCCATTCTTCTCATCCTCTGGTCTTGCCTATCGTCAACGTCGTCCTCTCTAGTAAGCTTGGCTGCGGGGGCGATCTAGTGCATGAAACAATGTTTTGATAGCTTCGGAGCGCTGGGGGTGTGTTGTGGAAGGTTCCTGGATGTTTGGAGTGACATGGCGAAGCTGGAGGTACCCGATCAAACTCTGTTGCTAGTCGTCTTCCCCTTTGACGACGACGATGCATGATCCCGGTAAACAGCTCTTGGAGGCTTGGCGAGGGCTTGAAATGGCGCGCCAAGGGTCAGAAAAGCAAGAGGAAGACCAAAGGGAGAGGATCGAGCACCTTGGGGCACGAATCGACTGTTAGATTCGTGCCCTCACCTATGTCGCTAGAGAATAGTTCCAGTGATGCTTGAAACCTTGATTCTAGCCAGGGAAACCCTTTAGCACTACTGGAATTGACTAGGGAAGGAAGAGGAAGACCTAGGAGACCATTTTTGATGAAAATTGAGGTCTGTGGAGGGCATACTTGAGTGGACAGTGGAGATGATGGTCGGAGGTCACCGAAGGTCTCCGGAGCTCGCCGGAGGTGCCATATAACTGGAATTTTTCTCCTCCCCAAGCTTCCTCTTTGCTCCTGGACCTCTCTAGTTGCTCTGGTTGAGAGAAAATAGTTTGGTGGCTCTCCTTTTGGATTTTTCCAAGTTTTTCTCTCCTTTTCCTCCTCTTTTTCTTCTCCTTGCAAATAGGGGGTATTTGTAGGCTTGCAAATGGCTGGGTCGGTTGTTATAAGTGGTTATGGTTAGTTATAAGTTGTTGGAAGTTGTTACAAGTTATTATAGGTTGTTGTGATGAAGGTGGGAAGTAGTTAGGTTTGTTTTGGTGGTTATAGGTTGTTATGGTGGAGTGGGAAGTGGTTAGGGTATGTTTTGTGGTTAGAGGTTGTTAAAGGTTGTTATGGTGGAGTGGGAAATGGTTAGGGTTTGTTTAGCTGGTTAGAGGTTGTTATAGGTTGTTATGGTGAAGGTGGGAATTGGTTATAGGTTGTTAAGATTTGAAATTAGGGTTTTGATTAGTTTTAGATTTTGAATTTGATTTAGGTTGGCTTTAGGGTTTTAGGGGTCTGAACTAGGGTTTAGGTCTAGGGTTAGGGTTTTGAATTTGAATTAAGTGGATTTTAGCATTTTGAGTTAATTTTAGGGTTTTGAATGAATTCTAGGGTTTTGGATTAAGTTTTGAATTAAGTTTAGGATTTTGATTTTAATTTTGGTTAGTTTTTGGGTTTAAAGTCCCATTACAAGCATATGGGGTGTCTACAGATGCCCCTCCCTAAGTGAGGTTAGAGGAAGAATGGAACAAAGACCGATGCTTAGGGTTGACAAAGACACCCTGCCCCTTCTTACAAGGAAAAGAGAACCGGAGGAGGAGATCACTGCTCAAAGTTGATGATGACGCCCTACCCAAAGCTGCAAGAAAGAGTTAGTTACTGGCAACCAGCTATCGGCTGGTGAAAACACCAGAAGTCACGACCTGCCACCTAGAACGCCATAAAGGAAGTCGAAATCATGGAAACTAACATTAATGACAAATGCTGACAAGTTGATGACCAATCAGCTCCTAAAGGATATGACTAGTTATCACACTTGTTGAGAAAAACGCCGGACAAGACTCACAGTGCTTGCAGATCGAAAAGTGATTGGTCATGGAAGTCATCCGGGTAGTTCAGTCTACCAGCCCAAAAGAAGGGGAAAAGGAATAAGGCGAGTGGGGAATCCATAGGGCACCACAAGCATTGCTCGGGTTGTTCGGGATACCAGCCCAAAGGAAGGAGGAAGATAGTCTGCTTTGATTCCGTCCGTTCAGAGCGAAATTCAAAAACAAAAAAGGGTGGAATCGAGACTCGTCCGTATGGATCGAATCTGGGAAGGAACCATCTAGACTCCATCCAGTTGTCTAGAAGAAGAATGGAAAAGGAGGGACTTTGAATCTGTCTGTCAAGATCGGAATTCAAAGGCAAGAGGGTGGCACCGAGATTTGCCTATCTGGATCGAATCTGGGAAGGAACCATCTAGACTCCGTTCGGTAGTCGAGAAGAAGAATGGAATAAGGGGGGCCTTGAATCTGTCTATCAGGATCGGAATTGAAAGGCAAAAGCAGTGGCACCGAGATTTGTCCGTCCGGATTGAATCTGGGAAGGAAACATCTAGACTCTGTTTGGTAGTCTAGAAGAAGAATGGAAAAGGGGAGCTTTGAATTTGTCTGTCAGGATTGGAATTCAAAGGCAAGAGGGTGGAACCGAGATTCATCCGTCCAGATTGAATCTCAAAAGGAACCATCTAGACTCTATTCGGTAGTCTAGAAGAGGAATGGAAAAAGGGGGGCCTTGAATTCGTTCGTTCGGAGCGGAATTCAAAAACAAAAAAGGGTGGCACCGAGATTCATCCGTCTGGATCGAATCTAGGAAGGAACCATCTAGACTCCGTCAAGTAGTCTAGAAGAATAATGGGAAAGGAGGGGCTTTGAATCCGTCTGTCAGGATCAAAATTCAAAGGCAAAAGGGTGGCACTGAGATTTGCCTGTCTAGATTGAATCTGGGAAGGAACCATCTAGGCTCCTTCCGGTAGTCTAGAAAAAGAATGGAAAAAGGGGGGCCTTGAATCCGTCTGTCAGGATCGGAATTCAAAGGTAAAAGTGGTGGCACCGAGATTTGTCCATCCAGATTGAATCTGGGAAGGAACCATCTAGACTCCATTCGGTAGTCTAGAAGAAGAATGGGAAAGGGGAGCTCTGAATCTGTCTGTCAGGATTGGAATTCAAAGGCAAGAGAGTGGCACCGAGATTCGTCCGTCCAGATTGAATCTCAGAAGGAACCATCTAGACTCTGTCTGGTAGTCTAGAAGAGGAATGGAAAAAGGGGGCCTTGAATCCGTCTGTCAGGATCGGAATTCAAAGGCAAGAGGGTGGCACCGAGATTCGTCTGTCAGAATCGAATCTAGGAAGGAACCGTCTAGACTCCGTCCGGTAGTCTAAAAGAAGAATGGAAAAGGGAGGCCTTGAATCTGTCTATCAGGACCGGAATTCAAAGGCAAGAGGGGTGGCACCGAGATTCCTCTGTCTGGATCGAATCTAGGAAGGAACCATCTAGACTCCATCCGATATACTAGAAGAAGAATGGAAAAAGGGAAGCCTTGAATTTGTCTGTCAGGAGCGGAATTTAAAGGAAAAAGGGGAGGCACCAAGATTCGTCTGAACAGATCGAACCTAGGATGGGACCATCTAGACTTCGTCCGGTAGTCTAGAAAAAGATGGAAAAGGGAGGCCTTGAATCCGTCTGTCAGGATCGGAATTCAAAGGCAAAAGAGGTGGCACCGAGATTCGTCTGAACAGATCAAACCTGGGATGGGACAATCTAGACTCCGTCCGGTAGTCTAGAAAAATATGGAAAAGGGAGGCCTTGAATCCGTCTGTCAGAACCGAAATTCAAAGGCAAGAGGGGTGGCACTGAGATTCATATGTCCAAATCGAACCTGAGAAGGAACCACCTAGACTCCGTCCGGTAGTCTAGAAGAAGAATGGAAAAGGGGGCATTGAATCCGTCTGTCAGGACCGGAATTCAAAGGCAAGAGGGTGGCACCGAGATTCGTCTGTCTGGATTGAGTCTCAGATGGGACTATCTAGACTTCGTCCGGTAGTCTAGAAAAAGATGGAAATGGGAGGTCTTGAATCTGTCTGTCAGGATCGGAATTCGAAGGCAAGAGGGTGAATTCAAAGATTCGTCCCTCTGGATCAAACCTGGGAAGGAACCATCTACACTCCATCCGGTAGTCTAGAGAAAGATGGAAAAGGGAGGCCTTGAATCCATCTGTCAGGACCAGAATTCAAAGGCAAAAGGGGTGGCACTGAGATTCGTCTAAATAGATCGAACCTAGGATAGGACCATCTAGACTCCACCCAGTAGTCTAGAAAATGATGGAAAAGGGAGGCCTTGAATCCGTCTGTCAAGATCAGAATTCAAAGGCAAAAGGGGTGGCACCGAGATTCGTCCGAACGGATCAAACTTGGGATGGGACCATCTATACTCCGTCCAGTAGTCCAGAAAAAGATGGAAAAGGGAGGCCTTGAATCCGTCTGTCAGGATCGAAATTCAAAGGCAAAAAGGGTGGCACCAAGATTCGTCCGAACGGATCAAACCTAGGATGGGAGCATCTAGACTCCGTCTGGTAGTCTAGAAAAAGATGGAAATGGGAGGCCTTGAATCCATCTATCAGGACCAAAATTCAAAAGCAAAAGAGGTGACAGCAAGATTCGTCTGTCTAGATCAAACCTAGGATGGGACTATCTAGACTTCGTCTGGTAGTCTAGAAGAAGATGGAAAAGGGAGGCCTTGAATCCGTCTGTCAGGATCAGAATTCAAAGGCAAGAGGGGTCCTGACTGTCTATTTAGCCAAAAGGATTTACCAAGTGGATCTTATTCAAGTACCAATGCACCCTGGATCGATGTTGTTGTGGGGTGTCAGTTGAAACAATGTAGTGCCCTACTATAGTTGTCACTTTGTAGGAGCCATTATGTAATGAACGTCACTCCTCAATAAGAGGGTGCACTGACCATCATTTCGTAGATAACTCACACCAAGCATTCTCAAAACAGTCCTCCTTTCCACAAAGCAGCTTACATGTCCCTGGTCGAAGGCTCTAGTTCAATTACATAGTAAGTTGATGTTCTGTTTGGCGCCGATACGTGACCTTCGACCAAAGAGCAGCTGACATGCCCTTGGTCGAAAATTCTAGTTCAATTACACTATAGCTGGTGTTTTGTCATGCACATGATATGTGACTCTTGACCAAAGAGTAGTTGACATACCCCTGATATTGGACTGGCTAGACATCACTTGAGGGTATGGGGTCTTGGAAGCTAGACTGTAACTACAAGTGTTCCTTGAACCCTTGAAGTACTTGAGACCATCACTAGTCGAAGCAAGTGATACATTCATCAAGTGACTGGAAGTATGTATACCCACATGCCATCCTGTATTGTACTTGGAAGGCAAAAGGAATCAGGGCAACTCGATAAAGGCCTTTTATCAAGACTGTAACCTGCCTCTGACTAGTATGTTTAGGGTGTGTTCTATTCAATTGTGGTGTTTTGATAGCCTTGTATTTGGCCACGCTACTATAGGACATTCTCTTGATTGTATTTGCCAAATTCTAGATTGCTGCGTAGAGTCCATAGTCATGCTGTTGTCTCCGCTAATCATTTGATGTATAGGTCCTGATCAGAGAACAACTGACTTGCCCTTGATGAACCAAGTAACATATTGTTTGAGCCTAGCAAGAAAGCAGCTGACATGCCCCTAGCATAAAAGGTGAATGATGCTCAATGAAAATAGTAGTCAGATCAAGAGATACCAAGTCAAAATGGATGCCTCTGGCATCGAGTCAGGCTACCCTAGGAAGCGTTGGGCACCACTCGAGGATATAAAGACTTGAGGATTAGGCTGTGACTTTAGGAGTACTTTGAATCATCGAAGTGGTCGAGGCTGATTTTGGTTGAGGCCAGAGACACATTTGTTCATTGACTGGAGGCATGTATATTCATCCATTGTCTTGAGTTATACTCTGATGGCAGGAAGTAATGTGATAAATCGCAGTCTGTCTTAGGCTGGCTATTCTCTATTTTGCTACTTATTGTATGATTGTGCTCTGGCTGCAAACAAGTACTTGCCTATGTTGACCTCAGGCATTCCCCAAATAATGTTTACCACACCTGAACTATTGCGAAGGAATTGCTATCACACTGATGATTCTACAGGTCCATGTAGTTTGTGCACTAGCTGGTGTCCTTTCTGTACATGCACTTTGACCACAGAGTGGCTGAAATGCCCCTGGCTAAAGGTACTTGGCGAAAATCCTATTGAACAAATCCATATGCAAACAAAAAGAATTCATCCAAGTAAAATTGTGATGCTTATGATTATTGTGGAGGACTCTATTATTGTGAACAATTTAATTATTTAAGAGTGACCGTTTTGTTTGATTAAGAAATGCATGCGTTGTGATTTTAGTTGCATTTATTGCTTTGCTTGTTCAATGAGTTCATTATTTGGATCATTTGCATGTTTAGTTCAGCTGTTCGTTTGCCCTCAGTTAGGTTGGAAAGTTGTATGCCTGTTAGAGTAGGATGGCACCTTCGACTCAGTTGACACTACAGAGATTCGCAAGTCATTGGTGGCTCTCACTAGGTAGTGGTGGCACTCGAACTCGCTACAAGATAGTTCAATGGAGTGCCCGATCAATACCATTGTCTTTTCTTTTCAATACCATTGTCTTTTCTTTTACCCTCATAGACGCACGGTTTCATTCTAACCTTGACTTGGAGGTAATAAGTGCCCGATCTATTCATGAGGCCTTTATTACAAGAGGGTGGATCAGTCCCTCAAAGGTGTGATTTTACTGAGCGCATACTCCAATTCCTCTCCAAGGTATGGTAAGAGTAGAGCTACAACGCACGCCTTTCACTCTTGGGCTGACTCTTGTCTTCGTCTTCTGTCTTCTCTATTCTTTTATGCCCTTGCGATTGTTTGTTTTCTTTTCTGGCTCACACTCTTAGTCACCCCTAACATTTTATCTCCCTCTTGAAGGTGCAGGATCCCTACGGAGTTTGGACATTTCACCCGGTTATGATGTTCGGTGGCTCCCTTGCTAACTTGGTTGTCTAAGTAGTGACAACTGAGGGATAATCCATTTTGACATAGGCAAGCTTTTCCAATTTTCATCATCGAGCAGAATGTTATTGACAAGCAAAATATTATTTTCTACTGTTCTTAATGTTTTTATGTTTTGTGTTTTTCTTCTTCTTCTTTTTTCTTTTTCATCTTTTGTGCTTTTCACTTTTTGTGTTTTGGTATATGGTAATGCAAAAAGAAAAAAAAAGGATGCAAAGGAAGAAAGATACAGCTTCAGTCCTTTGTTGTTGCTGTTTTGTCAAAGCCATTGGGGTTCCAAGTAACTCTTAGTAGTGCCGCTGGGAACCAGAATCAAGGCAAATGTTACCGAGGCAATCAAAACCATTATTGTAACCGAGACTGTCTCTGTGAATGCTGAATCTACTGGTGACATTAAGACTGTATCTCTGTTGGAGTTGATATCTGTTGTGACAGCTATCTCCTACTTGATCCATGGTATTTGCATGTGCTGGGTCAGATCAATACATGGCAAACTGGCAAACTTTAGGTTAGACCCCCCATAGAGGAACAAGAACAAGAGTGGCACATATGAGTGTCGCTAGATAGAACTGAGAAAAGACAAGCGGACAAACTAGGCTAATGAAGAACAAGAACATGAGCGGCATATGTGTGTGTTGTCAGACAGAAGTTGAGAGAGGACAAACTAGGCAAATGAGGAACAAGAACAAGAGCAGCATACGTGTGTGCTGCCAAACAAAAGCTGAGAAAGGACAAACTAGGCAAATGAGGCCCAATGGATTCCCCGAGAAAGAATTGAGAGAGAGAGGATAGACCCCTGAAGTTCCAGTATCCTCAGAGCTTGCCAGCTTTGACACGGTAAGGTTGGCTATTCTAGGGTGTGCATGTGTGTATGCAAGTGTGTGTGCAGGTGTATGTGTGTGCTGCCTCCTGTGTGTTGACAACAATGTCCCCATTGTCAATCAAATCCTGGACAGCATTCCGGAGAGTAAAACACTTGTTTGTCGAATGTCCATGGGTGCAATGGAATTGGCAAAACAAGTTTGTCATATACCACCCGGGAAGCGGGTCTAGTGGTGGGCGAATCTTCGATAGTCGCAGGAACGATGCAACATTGGGAAAGATGTCACCAAACGAATCCCCAAGTGGGGTGAAGTCACTTTCCTTACGGCGAGGCTGCCATTGCCGTTGTTGCTGCCCTTGTTGTACTGACGCATCAAGATGCGTTGGTTCAACATTGATGTGTGGATGTGTAATGCATGCTGACCTAGATGCTAGTGAGGGTGGAGACATGGATGTGGGTACTGTGCCAACAATAAAGGTCCCACTATCAATTAAAGTCTGAACGACATCCCGCAGAGTGTGGCAATTATCAGTCGAGTGCCCCAGGGCTCGGTGATAATTGCAGTATACGTTCACACCGTACCACCAAGGGAGTGGAGTTGGTGGGGGACGTGGATTCGGGAGTCTTAGAAGTGACACAACACGAGGAAAATAGCGCTCAGTAACTCGCCCAGTGGAGTGTAGTCGCTTTCAACGCGACGGCCTCGTTTCTCCTTAGGTTGCTGTCCTTGTTGAGCCGATGTGATGTGATGCACCAGTTTGACAGTGGAAGGTGTGCACCTAGTGTGCAATGATGACCTATGTGTTGGGACCGGATCTTGATGCTGAGGTGGGTTCTGAGTATACTGTGCTGTGTGTGGTGTTGAGCGCAAGAGCAACAACTGCGGCACCGGTACAGTTTCGGGCGACAAACTCAAGAAATGTTGTACTCTCACACAACTAATGGGTTGATTCTTAAGTGACTATGATGCATGCTATGGCCAATGCAGTTGTGGTGCAGGAGGCAGAGATAACGCCCCCATTGCCGAAGCGGTGTGATGTTGGGGCGATGGTATGGGCGATAGTGTAGTGGGGTGTGCCTGCAATGCTATAGTGGTCTGCACTGGAACCTCAGAGGTCGAAAGAGGAGGACTCTCAATAGGATCAAGAGAAAGTGCCATGCGCGCGAACCCTCGGGCCAAAGCTCTCAAGTACTGATCCTGTGTGGCCGAAGACCAATCAAAAGATAAGTCAGCAGGCAAGAGCAGATGCAACACCCCGATCCCGGGCACACTACCAAATCACAGTATCACAAGCATAATTACACAAAATTACAGAATTTTTTCGGTATACCGAATTCTTCGCACACAGGGCACACCCCTGTTTAGGTAGTGAAAAATCGCTCCAAGTGGGAGTCCCGATCGGACCCCCCAAACATGTCTCATAAATATGCAAAAAATCATGGGGTGTAGACCCTTGAGTCTACTTCAAAACTCCTCAAACGATACATGATTTCATCAATCACGCAACTCATACGAAAATCACACGGGGAAAGGGCTCAAGAACGGCTACTGTAGCCTTCAACCCCAAAATCACATTTTCCCCCAAACATGAATCCTAACTGCATGATCTCTACATTCTCATGCAATACATCACATTTCCATTCATTACAGGATTTTTCCACGATTTCTCATGCATTATCTTGATTTTCATGCAATTAACCTACTATTAACAAAACGCTAAATGGAAGGAAGGGAAAGGATCATGTACCTGACTCAGGCCTCTGGTGACCCTTACCACACTCCAGCAAGCCTCGGCAAACTCCGGTGAACCTCCTCTGCCAGTGGAACACCACGAGTAGCTTGCACCACCTCCTCCCAGCTCGCGCACCCTTGCTCCCTTTCTTCCCTTCCTTTCCCTTCTCGCCACGCTCTCCCTCTACCCACTCCTGCCTCCCTCTCTTGTCACCACAAACTGGTCCAAATAAGGCTGGAACACCCTATTCATCAGGTCCATAAAGGTAGCCGGAGCATTCGTAAACCCGAATGGCATAACCAAGAACTCATAATGTCCATAACGGGTGCGAAAAGCTATCCTTTGCACATCTGGCTCACTAATCCTCAACTGATGGTATCCAGATCTCAAGTCTATCTTGAAAAACACTGATGCCCCCTGCAACTGGTCAAACAAATTGTCGATCCTTGGCAATGGATACTTGTTCTTAATAGTGATCTGGTTCAACATCCGGTAATCTATACAAAGCCAAAGTGAACCATCCTTCTTCTTCACAAACAAAATCGGTGCTCCCCAAGGTGAAACACTGGGACAAATGAATCCCTTATCCATCAGTTCTTGTAGCTGATTCCAGAGCACCCTTAGCTCAACAGGTGCCATCCTGTACGGAGCCTTGGAAATAGGACCTGATCCCGGCGCCAGATCAATCACAAACTCTACTTCCCTGTCCGGTGGCATTCTAGGCAACTCCTCTAGAAAAACATCGGGATATTCCCTCACCACCGACAAGTCCTGAATCTTGACCACAAGCGAGTAGAAACTGTCACACAGGCCAAATAGCCCACACTGCCTCTCGCTAGATGATGATAGGCCTTGAGAGCCGAAATCACTTTTCTAGGCTTACTAGGTCTGGTGCCCTGTACCATACACCGGCCTTGGCTTGGACACTCTGCCAGAACTCTTCTCTTGGCACAATCTATCACAGCTGAATGCTGTGCCAGCCAATCCATTCCCAGGATAACATCTTAATCCTGCATATCCATCAGGATCAAGCTAGCCTGAAAATTCCTATCCCCTAGCCGAATATCAACCGGTCTCAAATATCTCCACGCTAGACTGTGTTCTCCCAATGGAGTGACCACATCTAGTTGGAATGCCAACCAGACTTGTCTACTCCCGATCTCAGAAGCAAATGAGTCGAAGACAAAGGAAAATGAACTCCCAGAGTCGAACAAGACTCGGGCCATCCAATCAGACACAAGGAAAGATCCTATAATCAACACACCATAACCATAACATAATAAGAAATAGTGTCAATTACACATAGGATCTATTATTACAGGACAGGACTTATCAACTCAGCTGTGCTAATTCTCACCTTCTACCACATCTCCAGATGGACCCGCATTTGGGGCAGCAATGGAGAACACTCTCCCCTTTGTCAGCTGATGTTGTGCATCACCTGCTAGCTTAGGCTGACTGAGATAGTCCTTCTGGTAATGCCCAAACTTCCTGCAGTTGTAGCAAACTACTCTATCCAAATTCCTCTGCCGTTGCCAACATTGCGCCGCCACATGCCCCATCTTGCCACAGACATGACATGGTCCCACTTGTGGACCACTGCTAGACCCAGCATGGCTGAAACCCATACTCTCTTCTCTACCAGACGTAGGCCGTTGCTTCTGCTTCTTCCCAGAACTTGGTGCTCCCATCACTGACGGTCGAGAAACGGAGGGTCGAGAAACAGAAGGTCGAGAGACAGACTTTCTCCCCTTTTCCTTCTTGGGATACTCCTCCTGAAACAGCCTACGATCATCCTCATAGCGCTTGCAAGCTCAACAGCCTCTGCTAAGGTCTGGCATCTGAAGCCAATAACTCTGGATCTCAACACAGGATTCAGTCCCTCCACAAATCTCTTGGCTCTGTTCTTCTTAGAAACTGCAGCCTGAGAG
>JAMKQA010006474.1:0-13499 GCA_024699735.1 Posidonia australis
CAAGTGCAGAATATGCAGTATCCAGCACATGGCTCACAAAATGCACCATGTGGGGTAATTTGCAGAAAACCCCCTACATTTTGTAAAATTGCAAATCAGTCCAGGAAGGACGCGGGAAGTTTGTTGCAGAGCAGACATCTGTCGATATACAGCAGAATCTCAAATGTCAGTGCACAAATGCAGTACAACAATCAAAAAGCAGTTTGGTTGGGTAATTTGCAGTAAAGCCCAAAAGTTGTGGATATTTGCACATAAGTCCTCACCTTTTGCAAGCAATTTGAAGAATCACAGCAAATGAGAAATCTGAGCATGCATCTCGACAAAAGTGCCAGTCTCCACACCGCAACCCTGGCAATCAGCGTATTGCAGTTCCTTCCAGGGAAATAATCCTGAGGTTATCACTTTGTTTTTCGGGATCTCATCTTGAGCGGATAAGACCCTTCTGCCCCTTTGGATTTCCGCGGGCGCGAAATCTAGCTTGCTTGACTTTGACCGGGCGGTCAAGGTCCTCTGCCCCTTTGGATTTCCGCGAGTGCGGAATCCAGCTTGCTTGACTTTGACCGGGCGGTCATTGTCCTTTGCCCTTTTGGATTTCCACAGGCGCGGAATCTAGCTTGCTTGACTTTGACCGGGCGGTCATTTTCCTTTGCCCCTTTGGATTTCCACGGGCGCAGAATCCAGCTTTCTTGACTTTGACTGGGCAGTCATTGTCCTTTGCCCCTTTGGATTTTCGCAGACGCGGAATCCAGCTTGCTTGACTTTGACTGGGCGGTCATTGTTTTTTGCCCCTTTGGATTTCTGCGGGCGCGGAATCCAGCTTGCTTGACTTTGACCGGGCAGTCATTGTCCTTTGCCCCGTTGGATTTCCGCAAGCGTGGAATCCAGCTTGCTGACTTTGACCGGGCGGTCAAGGTCGTGTGCCCCCTTTTGGATCTTCGCGGGTGCGAAATCCAGCTTCTTGGCTTTGACCGGGCGGTCAAATGTCCTTTGCCTTTCCTAGGCTTTCATTGGCTTTAACCGAGCAGTTAAAGTCCATGGCTTCTCGGATTTCCTTGGGCAGGAAATCCCGTGGCTCGACCCTTCGACCTGATGGTCAAGGTCCTAGCCCCTTTCTCGGATTTCCTAAGGCAGGAAATCCCGCGGCTCGACCTTTCGACCGGATAGTCAAGGTCCTAGCCCTTTCCTCAGATTTCCCCGGGTAGGAAATCTAGTTGTTTGACACTCTGACCGGGCGGTCAAGGTCCCTTTTTTCTTTTCTCTTCTGGATTTCCATGGGCGCAGAGTCTAGTTGTTGGACCCTCTGACCGGGCGGTCAGGGTCCTTTTGTTTTTTCCTCTTGAGTTTTCGCGGGCGCGAAATCTCTTTGTTCGCCTTTGGTCCGTGCGGACCAGGCCTTGCTTCGCTTGACAAATTATCTATTTGTCATGCCCCCCTTTCCTTTTTCTCGGGCTGGTACCTCGAACTACTCGATTGACAACCGTCACACTATCAGGCGTCCGGGTTGACAAGGCTTGTTTAGCTTGTCATATCCCGTCTCTTTCGATGATAACCTCATAATTCGGCTGATGAGTCCGACAACTTATCATTTTTCTTGCAATGTTTGCTTCTATTTGGGTTTTTCAACATTAGCATTGATTTTGCATCGGCTTTCGCATCGGCTCTTGCATTGGCATCGTGCATTAGCATTGCATTCCCAACATTTAGACCAGTAGGTGCATGCATCTCGCATTTGCATTTGCATTTGGCAACAAGTCATGACTTTCGGTGTATCCGCTGGATAAGTGACTTACTGCCTACAGCAAACACCATCCTTCTGCAACCTCAAAATGGGGGTATCTTGTCAACCCTGAGCATCGGTCTTGGTTCCCTTCATCCCTCGACCTCGCTCAGGGAGGGGCATCTGTAGACACCCCGATTTTGAGGTGACTCATTGATAAGGCTCTAGGTGTTGCTTTGGATATGGCTGACCCTTGGACCAACCCTAAACCCGTAGCAAGCCTGCAGCCCAATCTAAAAACCAGACCAATAGGGGAGAGCACCTACTTAGCACACCAACCTAGCTCACATACCTAGCACACCTAGCTAGCACACCAACCTAGCACATTAACCTAGCGCACTCCCCTAACACACATAGGTGGCGCACTTAGCCAGCGCACATCCCTGGCGCACAACGCTGCGCAGGCTGCGACTGCTGCCTTTCCACCTTCCTTGGCTGTTACCTCCAGCAGCGAATGTGCGGTGGAATATTCCAAGCTTTTCGTCTGTGAGGCTCTCCTTATACCCGTAACATACCCCTGAGAGTTCCCTATAAAAGGACCCCCATAGGCACCACTTTCAAGGGAGACGAAAATCCTGAGAGCTGAGAATCCTGAGTAGAAACCTTGCACCCAGCCACTTTCTCCTTTGAAGCCCGACCTCTGCACAAGCTTCTCCACCAGTCTAGCTGCTTACTTTCACTCCCTGGAGCACCTCTTGCGTCCTAGAGCCTTCTAAAGCAACAAGGATCTTCTTATCTCTGGTAACGCAAGAAGGAATACTTCGTGAGGTAGGCTTTCTACCTCCTTGTTATTTTCTTAATGTCATTTCAGAACTTGATAAAACATGCTTAAAGCTTTACGAGTGATCTGTTTTGTTCCATGTTCATGAAGTTTTTATGATAACATGCTCGCATTCTATGCAAATAATCTCCATGCTAATCCATGTTTGCATTTCTAGCATGTAATCTACATGAGCTATTGTTTCCTTGCATATAATATTTTGCCATGCACCATGTATGCCCTAGCACGTAGAAGCATGCACATTTGATCATCATTTACACTTGTTTTGATTCATTCTATCTAGATCATGCTTTTTCTTGAGTATTTCACACATTTTCATGCATGAACCCACCAACTTGCATTGGTTTCAAATGCTGTGCTTTCGTGATGATTCTTGATCCTATACACTCGCAGCATGTTTCCAGTTTTTATCATAGCATAGACCCTTTAGCACTTGCATGAATCCCCCTTGTATCTCCGTTGGGTGGGTTCTGGATCAGGTCACAGTCTGATCCAGAATCCCTGGGGCGCACATCCCAGTCGCACCTAACCCGCGCACCAGTCTGGCGCACTCAGCAAGCGCACCAGACTGGTCAGAGATCAGAGCACTTGCATTCAGCACCATACTTGCATGACTTTATCGCAGAGTTTTGAGCTTGTTTCTTCCTGATTGATTCTCTGGTTTGCCAAGATGCCACCTACATGTTTTCAGCTTTCGATCAGACTGTTTTCCATGGGTTTTCTCTGTTTTGTTATTCAGCTCCAGGTTGAATCTGGTAGACTGATTGCACCTTACTCCCTTGTGAGAACCATGTGTATCAGTCCATGATCCAGAGGCTTGGCTGAATCATAGCTTCCTGCATCTAGTTCAGATAGATGAGATCTTGTGTGAGGCTTTAGGCCCTTGAGCTCAAGATCATTGCATTGCATTTGCATTGCTAACTCTTTCAAGGCATATTTTCCAAGTTTCTCCAGAATGATTTCTGCTGCATACTTTTCCAGAGTGCATCCTCTGATGTTTTGCTTTACCTGGCTTTTCTGTTTTTGCCTCTGCATACATTACTGGCCCACCTAGACGCACATAGGTGGCGCTCCAGACTGACGCACCAGTCTGGGGCACCAAACAGGCGCAGTAGCCTATTTTTAGTAGCACACAGCATGTTTTTCATATGTTTTGCCTGCTTTTTCGACCTGATTTGCTCCTGGGTTTTCATCAGATTTTCTTCATTGATGCATTAGGAAGGCACTCCTCCGTTTTCAGCAGTTTCCTGCACTTTAACTTGCATTTAGGCATATAGTAAGCAAGGATGATAAATCGCTCAAGATATTAGATCTCTGATCTTATTATGCAATATTCTTGCATCAACTCCTGGCCCGGCACACGAGCGATATTTCTGAGCATTAAGATACACCCCTACACATCATGTACCTATATTCTAGACACCACAAGCATTTGCATGGCATGGCATATCGCCCTCGGGCGTACAGGAAGAGGCTGAAAAGCCGACATTTCATTTGCAAAAGAGAAATCATTAGAAGACCGATTCGTCGGGCGTACGAGGGTGCCTAACACCTTCCTCGTACGTAACAGGGATCCTTACCTGCATTTCTGGTTTGCGCAGCCTCTTTTTTATTTGTTTGCATGATTTTTCATGTCTTTATGGTTTTCCTCGTCTTCCATAATAGACTAGGTGGCGACTCCTGCATTTCTGCATTTTTCCCCTTTTCTTTCTACCGTGGCTTTGCCACTTTTGGCACACAATATCACGCATTTGTGGCCACCCCCGTCGGCATGGTTACACCGTCAGAGTGTGTCGTCACCGGAGGTGGCGACCAGAGGCAAGAGGTTGCCGTCGGCGATGCATGGATGCCAGGAGAGGCTCGCCAAAGCTCACCAGAAAGCTGAGGAACGTTGGCGAACTCAAACTGTACGTGTTTCCCTCCCTCTTTTAATTCCTAGAAAGCATACCTAGGTGTATTTTGATGCGGTAAATATCGTGGAAGCATGAAAACAAGATAAATATGTGGGGAAAGTTGATTTATGAATTTTTATGGATTTATATGTGGGAAATGCCCGACCAACCAAGAACGTGACCAATGTCCCTTGGTCTCGCCGATACGATCTTTCGATCTGTTGGTCTACTACAAGCAGAAAATCACAGAAAATACTTTCCAAAACCTTTGCAAAGCTATGCATTCTCTTTTTCCAAAACTCTTTTGAAAAACCATTTCAAAAATGTTTCAAATCATTTCTCAAAATGCCACAAAACACCATACCAATCACTATTCAGAAAAACTACAATGAAAAGCACAAACTCTAAATCATTTTCATTTCCCAAATCTTTTGGAAAACCACTTTCCAAGAACATCCATATCTTTCTAGAAGCTTTGAAAAATCATTTGAAAATCCCAAGACCAAAGAGGTCAATAACTTAACATCTTTAGGATATAAATCTCACCCTGAAGAACCGACTTACAAGACCATACACTAATACAAACTACCCCTAAATAGTGGCACTAAATACCTAATTTAGCACACTGCACCAAAAACTAATCAACATCTAATTATAGGGCCAAACGTTAACTCTAAAGTCCATTTGAACAAATAAAGGGAGAACTAAATATTTCCAGGTCATATAATCTTTTATAATAAACTGTAGCTTAGTGAGAATTTTTGTGTTTTCAAAACATTTCGTTATCATACACATTTACCAAACTAGGCATATGAACAAAAGTTAAACCAAGCATATGAACATTTAAAGGCCTCTTTAATAATCGTAACAGACTATACTACAAGGCCCAGGTGCGCCTAGTATGTGTGCCATTCCAGTGTGCCAGTGGAGTGCACTCTAGGCTTTATTTCTAGACCAGTGAAATACTGTGAAGTTGCTCATCATGTAAACCCCACTGAGCTCTCTTGAAACCACGAAAAATCACACATAATATACCATGATGAAGAATTCTAAGTATTCTATCACATGAAACAATATTCACATGAATCTAACACCCATAACTCAAGATATGCTAGATTAAAGCTAGGAAACCCAAAATTAGCTCAACAATGACCTTCCTTACAAAACTCATAGATAAATCAATGGAAAAATACCCAAAACCGATGAACTTCTCCCACACACCCAAATCCATCTAGGCAACACATTTGGGTCAAAAACAAACAGGGATGTGTACCTCTTTCTCTTTTCCTTCTTTCTTCTTCTTCCTTTCTTCTTTGCTTCTTCTATGGTTCCTCACATGGCCTACACCACCCCTTTCCTTCTCTCCCTCCCACTCAATTTCCATTCCCCTCTCTCTCCCTCTTCCTTCTTTCTTTCTTCCCTGATGTCCCTCTCTTCTCAAGCCTTCTCCTCGCTTCTCCTCTCTCTGTTCATCTCTTCTTGTTTTTCTATTGCATGCCAAAACCCAACCTTTACGCTACCCCCTTCTCTTTATAACCCCATGATTGATATCCTTTCATAAATTTTACGTAGATTTGCAGTAAAGTCACGGAAAAGAGAGAAAATATCTTAGGCACACCACACCTTTTTATAAAATAAATCATGGGTTGGGAGTCACAGGCAGCACTGTGACTATTCGACTTTATGCCCACTACTTAGCCCTACACTTTCACAGCCACAACATGCCAAGTTTTGTCATAATGCAAGATCCCATGTGAAACCATAAACATAATATAAAGAAATTAGGGATCCAAAGAGGAGACAACCATAAGTCCAATGCATTTACCCAACAAATATATTTACAACTTTAGGTAACAAATCCTAGTTTGCTTGACCAGACTCACCTTACAAACATCATGAGTATAACCAAATGTGGATTAATTTCCCAAGACACAACTCAAGATTTACAGAATTTTGAATTTGCAGGCCACACCAGCCATTCGCGTTGGCTATGCTTGCTATTTACTTGGGCAAGTTATGCGTGCCTACGATGCACGTTCACAGTTTGTGCCTACAATATGTGCCTATAATTTGTGCTTAGCCCTAAAAATCTAGACAAAATAGCTAGCTAAAATGCTGCCAAAGGTCTAGGTTGTCACATCCTAACCCCCTGAAAGGAATTTCGTCCCTGAAATTTTGAAGACAAAAGACCATTGGTATCAAAATCAGATGTAAATTTCATGACTCCAGACAATTAGTGCAGTAGTGTCCCTCAAAATTTAAGGACCAGTAGGTGAAAACTACGTTCCATTAAGTTGTTTTACTCCATCGAGGTCCAGAACGACACCAAAACACAACCTTTTCCAAGCAAAATTTCACAAATCTTTGGTTGGGAGTCCCTTCTGGACACAAAATCCCCAACACAGTGTTTACTAGAGTCGCAATACATCTTGAGGTTCTCTAGTAGACACCTAGATCACAAGGATAAGTAGGTACAACTCGTTGGCATTAGCATCCGTTGCATTACTTTGATAATCAACTTGGTTTAAATTACCCCAAAATCTACACCACTTGCTCAATAACACTTCTCATTATCCTAGAAAACTCCACCAATCCAAGGCATGAGAGAAATCTAGTCACTGAGATACATGAAAACTCTTCACGGATCTAGAGTGCACTTCCAAATTAGAGAAACTAGGAACTATCTACCTCCATGAGTAGCTCCCCAAACCGACACTCCACCAGATCTAGAATGCAACCTCCACTGACTTGCCCCACTTTTGTCGTGGAAATGAAAACCGAAAAGCAAACAAAAGATAACGAATCTTCACGGATCGAACAGTACGATGCCATCAACTCACCCACATATAGAAAACAAATAGGCAACAAACTAGGTATCCCAAAAGGACTCCCCAACAACAAATCGACCAAGCATCCTCAATAGGTTGCCCTAGAAGAGAACAAATCGGAGAGAGAATCTCCACCACTCGAACGACACCAAGCCATTCGAACCACCAACAAATCAAAACCAAATTAGGCATCCGAACCAGATACCCCAAACAACACACATTTGGCGACGCTACCAAAGTCAACCTAGGCAAATAATCAAACAAGCAACAAACATCTAAGGATCCACCAAATCCCCTAGAACAACAACCAAACAACAACAACCATCTAGAGACCTATTGAGTCACTTAGAAATAAAAACCAAACAACAACAACCATCTGGGAACCTACCAAGTCTCCCAGAAACAAAATAGGAGGATGGAACTCTAGGCATCCTTCGCATCAATACCTGAACAAACAACAACAAGTAAGAAACTGAAAACAATGAAGAACAACAATCAACACACATCTGGGAAGCCTCATGCTTCACCCAGATGCAACAACAAGAGGCTGGAGCTGCAAACATCCTCAACACCAATACAAGAACAAACACTAGCAAACAATAGGCAATAGTCTACAACGACAACAACCAACAAGGAATAGTAGATGACAACCAATCAAATAAGAGCAAACTGCAAACAACAAATAACAACAATCAACGATAGTCAAAACAATCAATCTTCTAGTTAGCAACTACTCATGGAGGGCCACATAGGAGGCAGCCAACCACAGCACCTCTCCTTCCATAAAAACACCAATAGCCCAACGTAGGATGGTGGCAAGGAAAACACATCATCTGGTCGACTGTTCGTGGGGTGCCTACACCCCTCAAAGGAATCACGGTATCTCTCCATAAATCTCTTGTCTTCTCACAGCCATTGTGCACTAGACCGACCAATACGCATCGCGGACACATACAATTCCCAATGATAAGACTCATTTAGGCCCACCTCATACAACAAGCTCTCCTATCCTGCACGTCAACACTAAGTCTCGCCTAGAACATAGTTGCCACCACTCCTTTGGGTGACACGGTGCTTAATCCACGAAGGACTAGTGGACAACACCAAACACTATGCTCCACGAGGCTAAGAAGCTCCAACAAACTATTCTATGAGAGCAAAGCACCAAACAACTGGTCTAATCCGTATCCGTTTTCTATTTGTTTTGAAGGGAAGGAAATACTGCAAAGCACGAGGACGCCACTAGACGACACTATGCCGTCAATCTAGTGAATTGAAGAACTCACAACCATCACAACCACCATCTCCCATAGGTGTCTTGTCAATCGACTTTAGCAAAAGACAAGTGGTGATCATAACAAAAGGTGTCAACGTGAGAGGACATGCCGACATCTACATCAACACCTCTCAAATCCACGTCCATAGAAACTAGCAATCACGGTGGGACTAGTTTGAACCAACCCTCATGTGATGTAAGTTCTTCCCCTTTCCTTTTATTTATTTTTCATTTATTTCAAGATCTAGGTGTCGTTTCAGGTCTGAGAAGTCATACGTTTAGGATTTCAAAATGATCATACCTTTTATCTAGTTTTTTTAGTAAATACAGACCCAATAGTTTTTACTGCCTATACCTGAGGCATTGAGTCTCACCACTGCTTAAGCAGGGGACGTATATCGATGCCATTTCTATAGGCGACGGGAACTGAATATTGATTTTCCCAACAGGCTTTTCGTTTTTTATTGTTTGTACTTGTAGACACTCCGATTTTAAAGTCACTTGGCAGTAAGTTCCTCTAAAAGGTGCTCTAGTTGCGATTACCAAAACCCCACAATTTTCAAACCTTAAAACCCTAAACCCTAGCTCCACTAAAACACTAAAGCCCACACAAGTTCAGGCCCATACCAGTCCACTCTGACCTAATCAAAATGAAAACCAAACAAAACACATTTAAAACACTTAAAACCCAAATTAATCAAACAAAAACCCTAATTAAAAGTCAAAATTAATTAAAATTCACTTAATCAAGTAAAAACCCAAATTAAAACACAAAAACCCTAATTAAAAGTCAAAATTAATTAAAATTCACTTAATCTAGTGAAAACCCTAATTAAAACACAGAAAACCTAATTAAAACACAAAAAACCCAATTATACTCAAAACCATAATTAAAACACAAAAACCCTATTTAAAAGTCAAAATTAATTAAAATCCACTTAATTAAGTGAAAACCCTAATTAAATCACAAAACCAAATTAAAACACAAAAAACCTAATTAAACCAAAAACCTAATTAAATTCAAAATCTTAATTAAAATCCAAAACCCTAAGATTAAAATAGTTAAAACCTTAAAAAACCCTAAAACAATTAAAACCCTAATTAAACAAAATAAAAAAAATCAAAGAATCAAAACCCTAAAATCCCTAAAAATTCCAAAATAACCTAAAATAATTAAAACCCTAATTTTAAAACCAATTAATTAAACCTTAAATCACAAAATCAGAAATTAAATTAAAACCTAATTTAAAAAAAATCCTAGAACCTAAAACCCTAAAATCCTTTAAAACCTAAAAAACAAAAACCTAAAAACCCTAAAATAACAAAATCCAAAAATTAAAAATCAAAGTCTTAATTAAAGTCATAAAATCCTAAAATTAAAATTATCAAAACAAATAATTAAATACCCAAAAGAAAAGGAAAAAACAAAACCTTAAAACTAGAACAAAAAAACCCAAAAGCCCACTCCACAGGCCCATTATTCAACCCAAAGCACCCAATACAATACTCAATCAAAAACTTAAGGAAATCCAAAAATAATTCTGATGGTAACTCCGGCGACCCTAGATTTTTTCGGTGAGAACCATGGCGAGATGCCGTAGTATCAGGAGTGCATCCCAGAACCCCGTGATCTCCGACCAACCTTCTCTAGCCCACGCTCGATTCAACGGCGCTCATCCATTGGAGGGAGGAAGATTGACGACCCTGGGAAGCCTCGTCGGAGTATAAAGCCCATCGCCGACATCATTTTGGGACCACCTTTGAGACTGTCGTTTGAGCCTCTCCTTTGAACCAAAAAGACCTGAGCAATTCCCCCACATCAAGAGCATCTCCCCTAACCTTTTTTGCAACTCGGAAGCCCTAGTTATCTCTACCAGAGCAACCACTAGAGGAGCATCACCGGCAAGCCACATCGGGAGAACAACAACGAGGTACTCCTTTTCCCCTTTCCTTACATTGAAAGCATCCCCCGTAGGTCTAGAACATTTCCCTAGTATTTTGGTTCCGATTCGCCGGAAGGGTCACCCCTGTCTGCCGATGCCATCGCCTCCGGTGGTGGGTTCACCACCACCTGCAAGGCCCCAGGCCTCCCAGGTCTTGGCAAAGGCCCCAGGCCTTTCCTTCTTGCCTCCCCTATTCCTCCTCCTCCTCCCTGAGATCTTATCACTCAAGGGAGGGCCCTTGACTGCCTGAAGACGTCGTCGTTGCTCCGCCGTCGGGCGCCTCGACCCTGGAATCTCCTAGGATGCTCCTATCACACCCGCGTCGAACCAACACCTCTGAAAGCCTCCCCATTGTCTACCGAGCATCCCTCGATCACCGCTCGAGTGCTCCCGCCGTTGCAATGCCATCCCCATCGTCACCAACAACCGTTGTCGGAACCCGAGATGGGTGGCACACCTCAAGCCACCACAGTCGTGCCCGATGCTCTAAAGAGCTCCCCAATTCCTCCAAGCTCCCTGGACCCTCCGTTTGCCGCATGGATGCCTGCAAGATTGCCGCCCGCGAAGCACGCCATCGTTGAAGAAGAACAGTCAGGATGACGTCGACTCGTCGTTACAGCCGTTGGATGGATCATTGGTGCCGATAGATCTCTTCCCCTCGTCCTTTTCTTACTTTTCCCACCCTCCGATGAGAGATCGTTCACCGGGGAGGCCTTGGATGGCCTCCCCAGTCCTCTGCTGCTGGCAATCTTCGAATCGTCGGTGGTCACTACCTTTTTCTATTTTTTTATTTTTTTTTATTTTTATTTTGCTTTTTTTCCCCTTAGTTTTAGGTTGTTTGCGTTTGAGTCCTCTTTTTATTACTGTTGAGTCCTTTTATTTATGTTTAAGTCCCTGGTATTTTAAATAACCCTTTAGTTTCTTTATTATTATTGTAAATATTGCATGCTTTACCCTGTTGCATTTTATTTTCGTTATCAGCTTTGTAAGTATATGTTTTCTCACAATTAAATCGCTACATTCATGCTTTCTTTGCAATTAAGTCCTAGGAATTTATTCTTTGGCCCCTGAACTCTCCTTTTTAAAAAAATTGCATTGTAAATATTGCATATTTTATCCTACTTAATTTTTAATTCCATTTTCAGTTCTATTCATGCATGTTTTATTACACCTAGCCCTTGATTGCATATTTTCTTTACAACTAAGTCTTGATATTTTACTCTGAGCCCCCAGAACTTTTAAAAAATGAGTTTTCCTTGTAAATTTTGCATCCTGACCCTAACAAACTTCATAATTATACTGATCAACATAAAAGCCTAATTTTTATCACATTCAGGCCTACAAATTTTGGATATAAGTCTCTGAGTTCTTAATAAGCAACTCTTGAGCACAAAAAATTTACATCTAGACCCTTAGATTAATTTCAATTCCATCATTTAAGGTTTTAAATGTTCTCTTGCATATTTTTGATATTTTTCACTTATTGCATTCCATATTTTGCATTTAATCATAGATTCCATTTTAAAATCATGTGTTCATTGTGAATTGATCTTTAGTTTCACATTTTAATCACATTTGTGTAGACACCCCGATTTTGAGGTGACTCATAGATGAGCTTTCCAGTTGATGCTTTGGATGTGGCTAACCTTTGAACCAACCCTAAACCTATAGCAAACCGGCAGCCCAACTAGAAATCCAGATAGGTAGGAGAGAGCACCTAACTAGCACACTTACTTGGAGCACCAAGCTAGCACACTTACCTGGCACACCTAGCTAGCACACCTACCTAGCACACTTAGCTAGTACACCTACCTAGCACACCTAGCTAGCACGCCAACCCGACGCACATACCAGGCGCACATACCCGACGCACCTACCAGGCACCCAACCATTTCTCAGGCTACTGGCTGTTGGCTTTCCACCTCCCATGGCTATTACCTCTACCAACGAATATGCCATGGAATCTTCCAGGCTTTTCGTCTACGAGGCTCCTTGTTGTCCTAGGAGTTACCCATGAGGAGTTCCTATATATAGACCCCATAGGCAACCATTTGAAGGGGATGAATCATCTTGAAAGATAGAGTCATATAGCTGCACTAGCCTTCTCCAGAATTCTGCAACCATCCACTTGAGCACACAAGTTTTCTCTTGCATCCAGACGTATTCTCAGCCCTTCCAAAGCATCAAGGAGCTTATTATCTTGGGTCTTTCTTTTCTTTCTAGAAGGAACATCCATCTCGAACAAGGTAGGCCCTTTCCTTAATCTCTTTTTCTTTTGCAAGGAATAGCATGTTAAAAGCTCCATATAAGGTCTGATTCTTTCTGTATCTACATGAGGATTTTGTGATGAATTTATTTATCTTTTTTGCAAGATACTCTTCATGCAAATCTATGCTTTGATTGTAGCATGTTTAGTTTATTTCTAGTGTAAAAATCTGCACCGCATCACTTTCATGAGCAATCTTTTCTTTATTATGTTCTTGATATGATCATTGTTACAGGAACTGGCGACTCCGCTAGGGATAACCAGATCCTGGCTTTGTTTTGGTTTCTCCTTTGCTTCGGCTTTCTCCTTGCATGCTTTTTTCCATGTTATGCTTTGTTTAGTGATGCCTTTTTTGCATGCATGCCTTTGTAATGATGTTCTTTCCTTTTACACACTTTTTGCTATGACATCACTATTGCACATGTTTTGCACCTACTCTTGCATGATAATTCTTGGCTAAAATGCATGTTTATTTCCCTTCTTGTATATGCCATGCCTATAAGATTAGAGACGTGTTTGCTCTCCCCTTTTGGTTAATAAAAAAAACATAAAAACCAAAATCAATAATTAAGGCAAACTAGTGCCAAACTGCAAATTTTCCCCATGGTTTAATAAGCTTGCAAGTAAAAAACTCAAAACATACATTGCATACATCATATAGGGCATGCATCTTCTCCTCTCCTAGGATTACCTATACAGTCTGCGAAGGACATTTTTCGGTGGCTCATCCTATGGC
>JAMKQA010006476.1:0-12303 GCA_024699735.1 Posidonia australis
AAATTTTGAATATAATTATAATTGTAAATTTATCTTATTAATTATTATTGTTTTAATAATACTGAATTGTTGATCAAAATAATGTTTTCAATCAAATAAAATTGTAATTATGAAAATATTTCATATTTAGTACTGTAATACAAAACTAAAATAAACATTCAGTAATACTAAACTATTTTTAACTCAAATCAATAACCAACGAATTTAAATGTAATTCAAAAAATTTTAAAATTTTTCCCTCCACAGATAAACCACTAGTGGTTTTACTTCAAATAAGGTGGTTTAATTTTTGTTCGTTGGATTTAGATCCAGCGCTCTAGATCAATTTTCCCTCAAATTTATTTGAGGGAGGATGCAACTGAACTGGGTCCTATATATATATATATATAACATGTCGAAAATTGAGCTCTATTGCAATTCATGTTATATATATATATTTCATCTAAACTATAATTTTTTTTTCTTTAACATGTTTTTTTTCTCTCATGAAATAGTTAATATAAAAATCAATTAAGTTTTACATATTTTATGTAAGATTTTTTTTGTATTATTCATTTAAGTTGTAATGACATTAGAGTAAATTACTGAATTTAATGTCTATTACTATAGTGTTTCAGTATTGACAATAGAGTATGCTTAATGAGTTAAAAAATAATTCTTAAGGTTCGTATGTTTCATTTTAGGAACAACATTATAGATAACTATAACAATAAAGAGAGAGAAGATCATTCTCGAGTTTAAAGATCGACGACAATTTTAGATTATATTTCGATATATCGGCATTAAAACTTAGATGTAACATAATAGCGGAATGCATTTAATTGTTTCGGTATATATTGAATATTTTATGATGCTATGACATATTAATGATTGAGTATGGATTGTATCTATTTCGGTAAATACTTACAACAAATTATATGTGTTTTTTACTGAAAATGACAATATACATCCTTTCTTTATTTGTACATGGAATGAGTAAAGAAATTTTTTAGAGGAATACAACAATAACCCATTATCTTGTAAAGATTAGATGTCATCTTTGTTGTTAATTATCCTCAACATGATAAATATAGTAATGATTTTACAAATTTTTTGTAATAAAATCATGTGAGATTCATATATATAGGAAAGAGTTTGACTTTACATTAAACGACATGTCGCTGTAATATTACAAATTAGAATGTAGTTATATAAAACCATTTTGATACATACAAGAGTAGTTCATTTCCTCCTTTTCTTTTTAGTATTTACTGAATTTAAAAGAATATAATATTTAAATGATTGAATTCACAATTTGATAGAAAAATAAAGGGATTTTTACGATTTTGAGAATAGTAAACAACCTCCAACATTTGGGTTGGGATCGTCTTTTCGAGTTACCCCAAAACTTAGTACCATGCATTTTCAGAAGATTTACAGTTCGAAAGATACACTTGTTTTCCCATTGTCTATTCTAAGATTATAAATTAAAATGTTGTTACAAGAAACCATTTTGATACATGAATATAATCTAATATGCATCAAAATTGTTGTTTTCTTCAACAACTCTATTGTCATATTTGTTCGGACTATGTCATATCATTTACTTAACTAAGCATTTTTCCTTCCCTCCTTTTCTTTTTGTATTTACTGAATCTGAAATAATTCAATATTTTAATAGTCAGTAACAATAAACAACCACTTTTCAATACAATAAAAGTATATTTTTGGTATTTATTGAATTTGGAATTAATAAATCAAAACATAGGTAGGAGTTTCCAACTCAACAACATAAAATTCAAATTCCCATGTAAATAAAATCTATATTTACTAAAAAAATAGATAACCAAAGAAACAATGTCGTGCACACATTGTTTGTATGTATGTATATATGTATGTGTGTGTGTGATATCTGCACCATTAAGGGCCAACCGTAGGTGACCACCGTGGGTCGAGACTGTATGTTGGGCTCACGGGTTAGGACCATAAATTGCTAATTCAGAAATCCAAAAATAATGTAATCTTGTATTGAAGATTGATATTTGTTTGTATGTAATCTAGATAAGTTGGAACTTGATTACTTGTAATTATACAATTTTTTGTTGATAATCATAATAGATTTGTGTTTGTTTTCCTTGATTACATTTGTGGTTCCCCCTGGCTCTTTGTAATGCATGGTATTTTTGGCATTTTATGACATGTGTGTGTGTGAAAACTCTGGGAAGGAAAGAAACGTCAAGGATGCATAGTGACACATGTGTTTCATACGTCGCCACCCATGCCCATGCCATGCTGCGCCTCTAGCTTGTGTTTTTGGGCCATTGTCAGCAGTAGGTTGATGTAAAAAAGGGATGGTTGGCATTAGGGCAAAGCAACAAGAGTGAAGGAGAGGAAAGGAGAGTTTGAGAGCGAAGAAGAGAGAGTGTGTGTGAGTGTGGTATGAGATCATGTGGAATTGTCGGAGAATAAGAAACTGTAGAGACCCCGATTTTGAAGTCATTTGACATTAGGCTCTTCCGAAAAGATGTTCCGGTTGCGACCACCGAAACATTAGTTTTCAAACCAAAAACCTAAACCCTAGCTCTAGTTAAACCCTCAAGCCCACTTAAGCCCGCACAAGCCCAGGCAGGCCCACACCAGTCCACTCTAACCTAATTAAAGCAAAAAACAATAATTAAGAATTAAAACCAAACAAAATCCATTTAAAACACTTAAAATCCAAATTAATCAAACAAAAAAACCCAATTAAAGTCAAAATCAAATAAAATCCACTTAAAATCCAATTAATCAAATGAAAACCGTAATTAAAGTCAAAATTAAACCAAAATTCATTTAAGCCGCTTAAAATCCAAGTAAATAAAGTAAAAATCCTAATTAAAATCAAAACCAAGTAAAATACATGTAAATCATTTAAATCCAAGTTAATTAAAAGAAAAATCCTAATTAAAACCAAAATTCACTTAAAATCTAAGTAAATAAAGTAAAAACCCTAATTAAAATCAAAACCAAGTAAAATACATGTAAACCATTTAAAATCCAAGTTAAACAAGTGTGAAGGAGAGAAAAGGAGAGTTTGAGAGCGAAGAAGAGAGAGTGTGTGTGAGTGTGGTATGAGATCATGTGGAGTTGTCGAAGAAGAAGAAACTGTAGACATCCCGATTTTGAAGTCATTTGACAGCAGGCTCCTCCGAAAAGATGCTCCGGTTGCGACCACCAAAACTCTAATTTTCAAACCAAAAACCTAAACCCTAGCTCTAGCTAAACCCTCAAGCCCACTTAAGCACGCACAAGTCCAGGCAGGCCCACACTAGTCCACTCTGACCTAATTAAAGCAAAAAACAATAATTAAGAATTAAAACCAAACAAAATCCATTTAAAACACTTAAAATCCAAATTAATCAAACAAAAAAAACCCAATTAAAGTCAAAATCAAATAAATCCACTTAAAATCCAATTAATCAAATGAAAACCGTAATTAAAGTCAAAATTAAACCAAAATTCATTTAAGCCGCTTAAATTCAAGTAAATAAAGTAAAAACCCTAAATAAATCAAAACCAAGTAAAATACATGTAAATCATTTAAATCCAAGTTAATTAAAAGAAAAATCCTAATTAAAACCAAAATCCACTTAAAATCCAAGTAAATAAAGTAAAAACCCTAATTAAAAACAAAACCAAGTAAAATACATGTAAACCATTTAAAATCCAAGTTAATTAAAAGAAAAACCCTAATTAAAGCCCAAACCAAGTAAAATTCAATAAAATCCATTAAAAATTAAATCTAAATGAAAAGAAACTGTAATCCACACAAAAATCAAGCAAAAAAATAATTAAATTAAAATCTAAATCAAATCCTTAATTAAATCAAATAGAAGCCAATTAAATCAAAATTTAAATTAAAACCCTAATTAAATCACCAAATTAAACTATAAACTAAAACCCAAAATCTAAATTAAAATCACTAAAATAAACCATAAAAACCTAATTAAATTCAAAATCCTAACCAATACACAAAAACCTTAATTAAACTCAAAATCTTAATTAAAATCCGAAATACCCTAAAATAATGAAAACCCTAATTTAAAAACTAATCAATTAAACCCTAAGTCACAAAATCAAGAATCTAATTAAAATCATAAAACCCAAATAGAAACTTAAAATCAAAACTCTAAAATCTCTAAAAAAATCCCAAAACAAAAACCCTAAAACATAGGCCCATCTGCTAGGCCCAATTCAGCCCATTCATCCTTCAATCGAAAACTTTATAAAAAACAAAAAAAATTCTGCCGATCACCCCACAAACTTCGGTACCATCCCCGGCGATCTCGAAATCTCCGACGTCAGCAGCCTAACCCCTTGTGATCTCAGGCCGTTTCCCTCTGGAGCCCATGCCCAATCCAGTGGCAGCTAGCCCCTGAGGAGGAGGATGAACGGCGGGAGAGGGCGAGATCGGAGTTTAAAAGGGTCATCTGTCGTCGACAGAAGGAGCTTCTCCAGAAACAGCGATAAAACCCGTGAAAACAATTGCCAAAAAATCTCCAGAAAACTACCATCGCCAAAACCAACACATTCGATTAGAATGACTTTGAAAACGATGCCATTTCAAAGTTTCCTTTCCTTTCATTCAAAATCTCATGCTCATTGATAAATCTTTATGCTCAACACATGAGAAGCAAATCATTTCATCTAATTTCCTAGTCCAAAACATCATTTAAAATCATTAACATAATTTAACATAATTCAGGGTTAGGAACTAGTCCAACACACAAATCCACACTTTACCATTCCAAAAATTGGTCGCATCACCCTAGCCACAGGCGATCGACTTGGCCACAAGCTGTTGGTGAGGATTCCATGTCACCACATCCACACTGCAGTTGAATCGCCCCCGCCGCAGCCTCAAAATGTACCCTCACTGGTACAAGCACGGAGTGCGTCCTCGAGACGCCTTAGTGCCTGAGCACCTGGGGACTCTAACTCCAGACCCGTCCAGCACCAACACTGAGGGTAGTCCGGGTCTACCACATCCCAGGTCCTACAGTACCACCACAGTCTCGAGGCTCCTACCCCGGACCGCAAACTCGGCAACCACAACCAAGGACACGTCCCCGACATCTCTAGAGGTCTCACTACCTCGTCGGCAAGCCCTGGTCTCATTATGGTTCCTACAATTCCATTAATTTCTTTAAAACCATATGCAATTTCTCTTTTCAGACATTTGTCAAAACCATTTCCCATTCATAAAACTCTTTGTAAATCACACGCATTATGCATCACATTATCATCTATGGTTTTCAAACCCACACATTCATTCATGGTCATTATACCATGCAATCACCTATCACGTGGGTCCACATTATACACACAAATCATGCTTCATGACTCATGGAAAACATCATTAAAAATCAACATACTTACATGCATTATCTCACAAGTCATTTCCATGCATCTCATACATTTATCATGTATTTATCCATATTTATCAACATTTTTCCAAGCATTTTTTCAATATTGCCCTGGGTCCCGATTCGGCATACCGAGTAGGGTCTCAGTCGACTGAAAATTCTTGATTCAGTCGACCGAAATATTCCGATATTCCAAATCCCTGTCAGTTTCATCAGTTCCCTGCCAGAACGGTCGACCGAACTTATCCGGTCGTCCGAAATATCCTGATTCGGTCGACCGAATCTCCCCTAGTCGTCCGAATCAGTGGTCCAGGGAACCACTTGGGAGCATTTTGGCATACCAAACCCAGTTCGTCATATCGTTTTCTGCGATTGCAAAAAACCCTCCTGGCTACCATCGTCACTTCTCCCCAAGGTGGGAGTAAGGAGCGGACCCCTCAAAGTCACAACAAAAATTGCAAGTAAAACATGAGACGTAGACCTTCAAGTCTACTCCAAAACCCCTCAATCAAAACATGAATCCATTAAGCATGCTATTCTATAGAAATCCAGAAAGGCATAAAGCTCACACGGAGATCACTGTAGCATGCTTCACAGCACTTAGCAAAAATCTCACGAATCAATCGTGAATTAGCATCATATCACCACAAACACATGATTCATCACCTTCCCAACATTTCCCATATTTTTGCATTATTTTTACTATATTGATCATGGTTTTATCCCCTAACCTAAACATATTTTAACTGATGGAGGGAAACGAAAGGAGGAATGCGTACCTGGCTTCGACGAGCCCCGCATGTCCTCAAGCTCCGGTTGTGCACGACACCAGCCTCTCCCTGCACTCGCGTGATCTCCTTCGGCGCATGACCTCTCCTCAGCCTCCGCACTCCCTCTCGCCCTCTCTCTGGTTTCTCTGCTCCTCCCTTACGCTACACGCCTCCCTTTAAAGCCACCATCGCCTGCCATCTCCACGGATTTCACCGATCCGCTGCCAGCCACCCTACTGTTGAAGGGATGGGACGAGCAGCCTTCCCCGCCAGGCCTCGCGAGTAAGGGGGAATGGGTTACGGGCGCGGTGAAGATAAGGAAGGGTGGTCACAGGCATGTTTGGGCTCTTGACCGGGTCCAAGCTCAAGTCCAAGTGGGTATCACCCCAAACACGGGTCCCAATTGCATAGCAGGCCCACAAGGCAAAGAAGTTACACCACAAGGGAGAAACCAGGGGCACAAGACACAGGGAGAGATCATAGCCAACAAACACAACCTGGATTTACCATTAATAAATCACATACAAATAATTACAGGAAATTCCATGGTTTATATTAAATGGAAAATCAGGCACGGATGTTACAGGGAAACACCCCAAGCCCTTCCAGCCGCGCCCATGACTCCATAGGGCCTCACCGTGTCTCCCCATAGCCTCTCCAATCCTCGCCTCAATGGGCCGCCGCCGCTGGATGTGCTGCAAGTTGAGGACCTCGTCGCTGGAGAAGAACGGCTACAAGGGGGATCGACGGCGTGCTCTAGCCGTTGGGAGCTCAATCGCCACCGTTGGATTTCTTCCCCATCTCCTCCTCCAGCTTCTCTGTGCCTCTGATCGCCGATCAGCCGCTGGGAGAGCTCAAATGAGCCTCCCATGCCGTCACCACTAGCGATCTTTGAATCGCCAGTGGTGACTGTTAGTGTTTTAGGGTTTTTTATTTAAAAGATCCTTAGATTTAAATTATTTTCATTTGAGTCCTTTTTCATTACATTTGAGTCCTGTTATTTATGTTTAAGTTCCTGTTGTTTTAAATAACCTTTTGTTTCTTTTATTATTCTTGTAAAAATTGCATTCTTTACCTTGTTTCTTTTTAATTTTATTTTTAGTCTTGTATTTGGTTGTTTCTTTACAATTAGACCCCTGCATTCATGTTTTCTTTATAATTAGGTCTTAATATTTTGCACCGAGCCTTCAAAACTTTTAAAAAAATGAGTTTCCCTTGAAAATTTGCATATTGACCTTAAGAAACTTCATAATTGCACAGATCATCATAAAAGTCTAATTTTTGTCACATTTAAACCCTATAAATTTGCATGCAGGCCCCTGAGTTATTAACAAACAATCTTAGAACATAGAAAATTTGCATCCAGACCCTTAAATTAATTTTAAATCCATCATTTATGATTTTAATTGTTTTCTCACATATTTTCAATATTTTCCAGTTATGGCATTTGGTATTTTGCATTTAATTATAGATTTCATTTAAAAATCATGCTTGCATTGTAGATTGATCTTTAGTTTCATATTTTTATCACATTTGCACTCATGTGTGAAATTTGCACTTTAGACCCTGAGTTTTCAGGGAACTACCAATGTGCAATTTTCACACATCTCAGTACCACATTGTCATTCGATTCATCATATGCACACTAGGACAAAGGCCACTAAGTATGTTTTAATCATAATTTTCCCCTTTTTCCTTGAGTTTTGCACTTTAGTCCCTGATCTTGTCCTTTACGGTATTTACATCGTTTTATTGTTTTCAAAACCTTATCCTCTACATGTTTTCTCGCCAATAACATTTTCTTGACATTTCACACACATTTTGGTATATCTCAGACCATGCATTATCCTCATACATGCACTCATCACATTCGACCATTGAAATGACCAAATTGCCCCTGTGTCACCAATCCATGCACATGCATGTTAATTCTTGCATTAAATCACGCATAATCTTTGTCCAAGGCATTTCTCAACATCTTTTACACATTTAAGTACATGTTCATGCATTTTGCATAGTTTTCATCACTTTTGCAGTGTCCCATCCTTTTCAAGCGAGTCAGCCTCTCATGTGATTTTCCATGGATTTGTTCCTTGTTTCGTTTTCAGAATCCTTGACCTAATATCCGACTTGATTTCTTTTACTCCTTTATTTTGGATTTTTCGATTTGATTTGGATTTCATTGCTTGAGGGCATACATAAACTGACCGAAAGGCCTACATTGGCCCATTGGGGGATTATTTCTCTTTCTTGATTTTCACGACTTTTTCCATGATTCCGATGACTCGGGTTGCCCCCACTTTCTATCTTTTTGACATCAGTATGGCTTTCTAAGCCATTCTTTACAAAAACATCGTCATTTTATGTGATTTTCTTCACATGTTACCATTTGCCTGTTTTATGTGGATTTCTTTGCAATTTTTCCGTTCAGATTTCCATGGTGTTTTCTACCCTCTTAATGATTTGGTTCAGTTGTATTTTTGATCCCCTTGACGCTGGTGTGATTTTCTGAACCTTTCTTTACAAAAACATCATCATTTTATGTGAATTTCTTCACATGTCACAGTTTACCTGATTTATGCGGACTTCTTTGTAGTTTTCCCATCTTGATTTCCACGATGCTTTCTTTGATTCTGACGACCTGAGTGAGTTGCATTTTTGACATTCTTGAGACATGTATGATTTTTTGAGCCATTCTCGTTCAGAACCTTGTCATTTTATGTGATTTTTTTTTGTCGTGCCATCTTTCATGATTGCGGTATTTTCCGTTCAGATTTCCATGGTGTTTTCTACCCTCTTAATGATTTGGTTCTGTTGTATTTTTGATCCCCTTGACGCTGGTGTGATTTTCTGAACCTTTCTTTACAAAAACATCATCATTTTATGTGAATTTCTTCACATGTCACAATTTACCTGATTTATGCGGACTTCTTTGTAGTTTTCCCATCTTGATTTCCACGATGCTTTCTTTGATTCTGACGACCTGAGTGAGTTGCATTTTTGACATTCTTGAGACCTGTATGATTTTTTGAGCCATTCTCGTCCAAAACCTTGTCATTTTATGTGATTTTTTTTGTCGTGCTGTCTTTCATGATTGCGGTATTTTATGTAGATTTCTTTGCAGTTTTGGCATACCACCTTGCACATCCATCCAGTTTTGTCTTGACATTCATAAAGCATGTTTAGAGCACGATCTAGGCTTAGCAAGTATTCATTTAGCCTCTAGCAAGTGAATTAGACTAGAAAGACCGAGTTTCTCGGGTGTACGAGGTTGCCTAACACCTTCCCCGTGGGTAATAGGAATCCTTACCCATCCTCTGGTTAGTAGACATCTGGCTTTCACATTTGCATCTCATGCATTCAATCTTATGTGGTTTTCCTCTCCTTTCACTTAAAAGACTAGGTGGCGACTCCTTTTATTTTTCGTTTTATCCTGTCTTGCGCCTTCGCCATCTTGGCATGGCTGTGACATCCTCCCTCTGATGCGACTCCACGCCGGATCCCCGGGCAGGCATGGTCACAGAAACATATATCGAATAAAAGAAGAGAAGCTTGTCGACGATTGACTGTATGCATCTCATCTCTTTTCTTCTCTTAATTATGCTTTAAAATGACAGAAATGTGTGGACTAGTATGATTTTGTGTTGTAGGAGAGATTTCTGAATCTTTGGAGCATTTTGATGGAGTTTTCAGTGAATTTTGTGCTTCCTGTTATAGTGGTTTTCATATGAGTTTTCTTACTTTGGATTTTCATATATTAAGCTAAGGTTAACAGATTCTAGTAATTTTGTCATAAATGGTAGATGACTTCGAGTTCTTCGATTTGGAATATTTTGCGAGATTTTAGGTGCCTTGTTAGCCATAAGTTCCCACTTTCGGTGATTTTTGGATTCGTCTGCAACCGACCTGGTATGTCCGTAAAAGGTCAAGTCGTGAGTCCTTACTGCAAGCGAGCCTCGCAAACAACTATCGCAGGTTAGTCTGGTAGTTAGCGACTGCAGATTGGGTCAGTCAGTCCCTATGATGATATTTTGATTTAAGTGATTCGGTGATTTAATCGTAGTTGGATGATTTGTGATATAAAAAATGTTTTGAAAATGATTTTGGAAAAGAATGCATTTGATTTTGAAAATGTTTTCCATGGTTCTTGGACGGTGCCACTAGACCATAGGATCATATCGACAAACTAGGGTGTTTTATACCTCTAAGAGGTTGGGTGCACATCTAAGGTTGTGGTTGTCAAACTTTTTGATGGGGTCAAAGGTTCAAGTCCCCTAGATGAGCTGCTAGGAGAGTCCGGAGTTAGGGTCCTTGTGACTTTGGTGGTTGCGCTACAAGGTATGAGGTTCGAGTCCTCAGAGTATCCGAGCACAATGTTGGTTGAATTTAGTGGTTAAAGTCCCCACGTGATTGGATACTAAGGAATGTCGTAGAACGCACCCCGTGCTGTGTAGTATATAGATATATTGAGGGATTAGTTCTCGAAGCGATTGGACTTCTACACAGGGTAATGCTCGTGGCAGTGCAATAGGGATTGAGGTTTGAGTCCCTAGCGACTACTTGTAGCTGGTCGGTCACCTGTGGCTAAGGTGATTTAATAGGTTTTCATGTTGGATGTGTGAGGGTAGTTTTAAGATGATTTCAGTCATGATTTGGCTTTCTAGAAATGTATAAATTAGTTTCAAAATGTATATGGTTTAAAGAATATAAAGATTATGATTTGAAAGATGTGGTTTAAGAAAATGAATTTACTGGATAGATTTATAATTGTATTTGTGAATTTTAGTGTCCTTTTTTTAGTATGGTTTTGATGTTGCTACGGACGACAGTTGTGTGTGTTTTTTGGTAGTTGTTGGTAGCAGCTACAGTTCGTGGTTTCTTAGAGTTTTTTTTTTCTTTTGGTTTTTGGTAAGCCCATACTAGGTGACAATGGATGTCACTCACACGTTTTTCTTTGTAGTTTATGTGCCAATGTAGGCTAGTAAAGTTGCAGTCTAGTAAAAAAATACTTAGTTAGAGCCACATAGCCACGCACCATAGGTCCTAGATAATGGTTATAGTTCTTATTAACTATTAGTTTAATAATTTTATTTCCTACTTTCTTGTTAATTATCAAGTTATTATTTGCTTAAGTAGTATTGGTGCTAATTTGTGATGTCGGAGGCATTACTATGTGTGTGTAAATATAAAAGCCACCACCATCATCACACCCAAAATTAAATATTTCTTCAAATTTTTTTAGGTACAATGGAAAGAACCAAAATACTTGAGTATCAATATTTAACTAGACCTAAAAATTAAGTCACATCACCCTTAACCCTAGTACAACCCTTAACCCTATTAAATTTGGAGTGGACTCAAACCACATGGAATCAGGCTCAATTTTTGGTCCACCCTAAACGATTTATTCATGTTTAAAAAAATAATAATAAACTAAAAGTAGAAATTTACTAACTAATATGGATGTTCACTAACTGTAGACACCTCGATTTTGAGGTGACTTATAGATGAGTTTTCCAGATGATGCTTTGGATGTGGCTAAATCAAATCTAAACTTATAGTAGGCCTGCAGCCCAATTAGAAATCTAGACTGTTAGAAATATTTGTGTTGATTTTGATGATTATTCATAGGAAATTAATTGTTATAAACAATACTTAGAAAAAGGATTAAATGTTTAAGGACAAAAATCATATATGCCTTAATATTCATAGCTCAGAATAAAAACGGCATACCGTGTGAAAAACGGTATACCGATTCAGGAAAACGGCACATAAGCCAAAAGCAATGGTACATATTTAACCTTCCGATTTTATAAAGAAGAAAAACAAAACGGCATACCGCTGGAAAAACGGCATACTGTTTCAGTAAAAAACGGAACAGAGCATCGGAAGACCGAAGGCTTGCGGAATAGAAGCAAAATGAAGAAACAACATACCGCTGGAACAACGACATACCGTTTCAGGGAAAAACGGTATACCGAAATAAAAACGGCATACCGAATTTGTTGAATACTAAAGCTTCTCTAGAGGGGGGTGAATAGAGATTTTCGATTTTAATTATATCTTTGGTAATTGTTAAGCAATTTAAGAGATTAGCACACAATACAATCAATCGCAAACACAATGGATTTATAGTGGTTCAGCCAACC
>JAMKQA010006477.1:0-13271 GCA_024699735.1 Posidonia australis
TTAGTAATTTTACTTGATGAATTAGGATTTTAAGTGTTTTTAGGTTGATTTAAGTGGCTTTTGTTTAATTTTGGTTTTAATTAGTGGTTTTGGCTTGGATTAAGTTTGAGTGGGTTTGTGTGGGCCTAAGTGGGTCTGTCTAGGCCTAATGGGCTTGTGTGGACCTAATGGGCTTGTGTGGACCTAATTGGGTCTATCTGGGCCTAATGGGCTTGTGTGGACCTACGTGGGCTTAGGGTTCTATGGAGTTAGGGTTTAGGAATGGTGGTTGCAACCAAAGCATCTTCCAGAGGAGCCTGCCGTCGAGTGACTGCAAAATCGGGGTGTCTACAGCATTGTATCGTCAAGAGGACGCAAGGAGTATTCATTTCTTTTGCTCATTCCTTTTGAGTATTCACATCATAATTGTAGTTAACCATTGCATTTACATGTGGGGACAACCCTCAGTTAGTATTTAGTTGCCTTTTATTTATAATTGTTTGTCACTTTTTCTATTACTGTCTACTACACTTGAACTAATCTGGATCTATTTTGTTCATGCTGAAGGAAAGAATCATCCCATGTAACACAAGGAAGTCGCTGGGCAGCATCTTGCTGCTAACCTAGTGAGTTGAGGATCCACATCATCTCTCTCGAAGGCATCTTGCTGCTAACACAAGGAAGTCGTTACCACTCAACCTAGCTACACAATTTTATTTTTCTTTTTAACTTTTTATTTCAATTACAATTATGCTAATTGTGCAACTAAATCTAAGTACACTCAATAGGAATAAATAAATAACTGAAATAAACTAAACTACAAACTCACCAAAATCTCATGAGTTTGGGTTGACCCGAAAACCGAACCATGTGGGTTGGGTTGGGTTGGGTTTTTTTAATCATGGATTGGGTATAGGTCGGAAAATCCCAAACCCGAACTATGTGAGTTAGGTATGGGTTTCATCTTGGGTTACCCAACCCGACCCAAACTCAAAGGTATATATATATATAATAGTAATTATTTATATTTATAAATACATAATATATATATAATTTTTAATTTATAAAAGTATAAAACATTAATCATAGCTTCTTTTTTCACTTCTCATGCTTAACACTTGTATATATTTCATAGAAAATATTAGTAGAGCTACTTTTGTTTGTTAAGCAACTATACTTTTATTAGCTATTTTTGGATCAATAAACCATGAATTATCCTCTAATTTTTGCAGTCTTCTGGTCCTTTAGTTAAGTTAGCCCCATTCTCTTGTACTTTTGGAGAAAATTATTATTAGATGGCTAAGCAACATTAATGTATCGCATGTCAATTTTTTTGACTTTTAATAATGGATAAGTTTATTATCATTTTTTTTTGTAATTAATAATAGATGAGCCTATATCTTTTTTTATATAAAATTCAAATGCTATAAAACCCGAGAACCGACCCAACCCAACTCGAAGTTTGTGGATTGGCTTGGGTTGGTTTGGGTCTAGATTGGGTATGGGCTAGGTATGGGTTCAAAATTATCCAACCCGAATAATATGGGTTGGGTTGTGGGTTCACTCCTAACCCAACCCAATCCGACCCATGTACACCCCTAATATGCACTACCAAAACTAGCTCCTATCTTGCACCAGCCAAAAACACCAAAACCAAGCACATGTGAGTGACCACTCAAACGGTCACCCAGCACACACCCCACCTAACCACTTGGCCCACCACGTTGAGGAAACAGGCATAACTATGCCCCACAAAACAAGTATAGGCATCTCACCTAGATGTCGCAACACTAATCCCAAGCAATCCATTATTACCTAGCAAGTATCAAAATCTCAAAACTATGCCTTTAAAACCATTCTTTTCTTTTCCTTTTCAAAACTATGTGCATGCTCTTTCAAAATCTTTTATGCACGCTCGAGATGCCTACTTTTGCCAAATCAAGCTCAAAAGTCATACCAAAGCATACAACCTGACCCCACACCCTCTCTGTGCAGATCAGACAACCAATAGTGTCTGAATGCTCTCCATAACATCCAAAACACCTACAACAACCACAAAGTACAAACTTCAGAGCCTCTGCTCTACACAACATGGTTCCCTCTAGACCCAAGCATAACACCAAAGCCACAGAGCCATTGCTCCAAAACACAACACCACACTAGCATAGCAGTACAACCTCCTTTAGGCCAAAATCACGGAGCCACCACTCCCAAAGCACAACGCCACATTGGCACAACACTACAGTCTCCATTAGGCCAGAGCCCAATTCCTGAACTGGGGCTTAGCAAAACCACAAACAATGTGTTGTAACGCTCAGCGCTAAGCAGTCAACACTGGCCACAAGCAGTCCACTGAGGAGCGACCACGTAGTCTGCATTGTCACGGATCTGCCACCCTGTGTAGGAGTGAATTGGTCTTAGAATCCTTCCACTTGGAAAACCCTTAGAGTACCAACCCCAACCAAGGAAGGTTGTCCTGTCACTCAGGATGCTACCAGCCACAAGGCACGTGCACTACCCATCCTGGCCACCACAGGGTACGCCCTTTCGACGACCTCCACATGGTACCCAGTCTATAGGAGTGTCACCTCACCACTAATGGTACCCACAAGTCTCGGTACCTGTAACTCCCAGGGTATCAAACCTAGCTACGCAGGAGTCTCATACCTCCCAAGTCTGCTGCCACGATATCTTGTGTACAATAGTACCCTAGGCCTCAGTGCTTGAGACAAACGGAATGTCATACCTCTGAGCTCAACTAGTACCTTGTCCCGTGGACCTCAGCCTCGGTCTCGTGAACAATAATCTAGGAGTATCATACCTCAAGGATCCAATGAATACACCTTGGCCTCTTAATCTCACTACAAACAAAAACATCAGAAAACTCTTTCCAAAATCATTTGCAAACATATGCACATTCTCTTTTTGAAACCCTTTCGGAAAACTATTTCGAAAATCATTTAAATATCTTTTCAAAACACCACAGAACATAGCCTAAATAGCTCTTCTGTCAGGCTTAGAAAACCACACCTTGGGAGCACTTGAGTTCCAAAGCACCTTGCTTGACCCACGATGAAAACCCATGCAAGACAACTAACAAAAGCGTCATCTAGGTATCAAACTCACCCAGAAGACACCACACTAGAACAGCCACAGCCAGAACTCTATGCTCTAGCGCCCAGATGTAAGATGTCTATTGGCTTATGTCCCTTGGGAGCATAGCTAGATCAGAGTCAAACACTTGACACAATGCCACTAAATACTACATTTAGCGCACCACCCACCAAACCACACAAGCTCTAAATCTAGGGATGTTATCATGATCCTTAAAGTCCATTCTAAACCATCTAGGGAAAGACCTATTATCTCTAAATCATATCATCTTTTATTCTACCCATACCCCAGGTGGATTCTTGCTAATTCATTTTAGGCAAACCCTACAATCATTCTAATGATTATCCTAATCATTTATGCCATTATATTTATTACCCTAAGATTATATATATATATATATATATATATTAATCAACACATCAAATATCTAAATATAAGGGTCCATGTAACAACGTAACCCCGAGCTGTTACCAAAATCTAGTTACATATTTTTTTTTGTATTTATTTACTTGCCATAATCACTTGCATCAAATCTAAAACTAAATCCAACATTATACAATATCAATAAAAGTACTATTAACTGAATTAAATTAAACTAAACACTTATCCAAAATCTTTGATGTGTGGTCGATAGGTTCCAACCCCATGTACACTAGTAACTTCTAGTCCTATCCTTTACTTGACAAAACACTAATAAAACACACATGAGTGACCACTAAAAGGTCACGTAATACACACCCTATTAAAACACACACTACTCTAGCATCTCTCTCTCGGATTCCACACACAATCACAGGCAATACTCTTTTGCCCTACAAGTAGCACGACTTTCGAAATCATGTCTTTGAAATCTAATCTTTTCTTTCTTTCTCAAATCATCATAACTTTCAAAAGCATTTTTTGTCTTTAAAGAAAACTATTCTTTTCTTTTCTTTTTAAAACCATACTCTTGACTTTTAAAACCATATGCATGATTTTAAAAAACTTCATGCATACTTGAAATGGTCGCTCTTGCCATGTCAAGTCCACAACCATTGGAGAGTGCCACACTAACACCGAGCCTCTACTCAGTCAACAAACAATCTTATCTCAAAACTGGCACAACTCCACAACTCTAAAATTACAATAAAATTATAAGCTAGGTTTTCAAAACCAGAACAAGCTCTTTTAAATGCTTTCTAGAATCTTTTCTACAAATCTCTAATCTAGGTTCTCGCTAGAACCAAAACTCTTATAAGTCTTTCAAGAAATCTCATTGAATCATGCACTTTTAAAAACTTTCTTTTTGCTTTTAAATCTCATGCTTTTCTGAAATATTTTTCGGGAAATCATTCTTAGACTAGATTCCAGCCTAAAACACAAATCTGAAATCTGATTGGAACACAAATCTTAGCTAAAACTAGTTTTAAAACACTGATCTCATCTCAGCTAGAATCTCATTAAAACTTAGATGCGAAAACTCAACTCGATTCTAACTTAAAACTTATTCTTTCTCAAATCTGAAAATTGTCTGAAATCTCTTTTCTGGTGTTACCTTGATCAGGAGTGACCTGGCCACAAACGAAGAAAGAGACACCAATCTCAATCTCCTACACTATCACGGTGAAAGTATCTGTGTAAGGCATACCACTTTCCTGGCCAACGGGCCTCACTATTTCTTTTCTCTTTTCTATTCTCATTACACGAGGATACATCTCCTTATGACATCCCTTTAATCTATTTTAGTGTTGCAAGCTTCAATGACTTTGCCCAACCCATTACGAACTCTTGAGTTATCCTACCTGGCCTAGTGTGAGCTCTCGAACTACCTCACCTAGTCTTCCTAACACTACTTGCCTAACTGAGCATACGACCCAGCCAGCACTAGCTCTTTGGCTCTCAGTTTCTTTCATCCGGAGCCAACACTAATTCTAAAAAATCTGTTTCTGAAAATATGCATTTTTTTTCTGAAAATCTTTTCTAAAACTCTTTTCTAAATCTTTACCCATCACAAAGAATCTCTCTCTGAAATCTATTCTTTTTCAGAAAATATTTTTTTCCTAATAAGCATTTTCTCAAAACTCAAGACAATTCTTGCTAAATTCATGCAAAATTTATATAAATCAGACATTCAAAATCTTCTTGCAAAAATCTCAGAAGTCTAGCTTAGGGGTCTGATTTGGCAGACCAAAATATTTCGGTATGCCAAAATGTCCCAAATCTGAAAGTGGTCTAGAGCTCTAAATTGGTGCACCGAACTTATTCGGTATGTCGATTTAGCCGTTTTTCTAAAAAACAACCGACTACCCTACACCACCTTTTATTGGAGTTGGGGCCTCGGGCGGACCCCTCTCCGACACACTAAAAATTCTACTTAAAAAATATATACTAGCATTCAAAATCTACTTTCTTTTGGGATAAGTTTCATCAAAATCTTTGGCTTGCATCTAGGGCTATAAAATTTCAAAGCTTCAAAGGTCACTGAAAAACACTATAGCATGTTCTTGATAAAACCCTTAAACAAAATCCTTAATAATTCATAATTAATTCATGGAAACTCATATGTAACCTACAAAAACAAGGAGTTTCAAATCTACTTTTACATGAGATAGAAGTCATCTCAATTGACACCGATAATTCCAGTTATACATTGTTAAAGCTCAAAGGCATAGACTGGTATACGTATTGGGTTGTCAGAATTTACATAGCAACTGGTATTTCTACAGGCTACGAAAATTTACAAACAAGCTACCATATCAATGGTCTTTGAGTCTACTTTCAAATGAAAGAAAAATCATTCAAATCCATCACTCATATCTCAAGATATGCAAGAGTGAAGCTCTAAAACCCAAACTGACATGGCGCATTTTTACAAAATAGAACAACCAGATGGGTTACTCAACTTGTTAGCCTTACCGCTCTCTCCACAGGTCATAAAAAAAGGCAAGTAATATACCAAAATGAATATTTCTAAGTCTACTTGCACATAAAACAAGAATCAATTAAACCCAATACTCATAACTCAAGATATACAAGTTAGAAGCTCTAAGACTCAAACTGGCTTTCTGAATGGGTTGTTAAATTTTGCACATCAACTGCTATCTCTACAGGTTATGAAAATTTACAAATAAGCTACCAAACAAAGATCATTGACTCTACTTTTAAATGCAACAAAACCCAGGCCAATCCATTACTCATATCTTAAGATATGCAAGATTAAACCTTGAAGACCCAATCTGGCATGGCACATTGTTACAGAGTAGAACAACCAGATGGATTACTCGACTTGTCAGCTTACTGCTATCTCCACAGGTCATATAAAATGACAAATAATATACCAAAATGAACATTTTTAAGTCTACTTTTATTTGAGACAAATTCATTGAAATCCCATATGTATAACTCAAGATATAAATGCTGGAAGCTATAAGACTCAGTCTGACCTAACTTAATGGGTTTCCAATCTTTACTCAAGCACTGGTATTTCATCAGGTCAAGAAAATTTACTGGAAGCCTACGGACTTAAAGATCTTGCAATCTACTTTCAAATGCAACAAAGATCATACAAATCCGATGCTTATAGCTTGAGTTATTCAAGATTGAAGCATAGGAACTCAGAATGACTCAGCTGTGGCTATTTTTCTGAATATTCTTCGAAAATCCACCAAAAATATACAAAAAATCACAAAATCTCTACCATGCACACAAATTATCCTCTACAACATATTAACAAGGATCATAAGTTTAAACAAAAGAAAACAAGGATATAAGGTAGGGTATGTACTTTTTCTTTTCTTTTCTTTCTTCTTTCTCTTCCTTTTCTTTTTCTTGTTTTTCTTCTCTTCTTCTCTGCTTTTTTCTTTTCCTCCTTTCCGACACGAGAAAGCGATCCTTCCTCATTCTCTCTCTCTTTATCCTCATCTCATTTCTCCCCTTCCTCCCATCCCTTTCCGTCTTTTTTTCTTTTCTTTCTTTCTTCCTCCACCCTTCCTTCTCGAGTTCTCTTCTATCTTTCTTTTTCTTTTTTAAAAAATCCCCATGCATGTAAACTCAGCCAACTTTCCCCGTTCCTCCTCATGATAACAAGGTCGGCATTCTCATTTGTTTTTAATAAACTTTTCACACAAATTTGCGCAAAAGTCCTTGGAAGAGGGAGAAATGTCTCAAACACCTATTACATGAAATAAAATCACTAAAGTAAGGCACCAAGGCCAACAACTTACACCAAGGATAACTTAATCATTAATTAATTTATTATCATTAATGATTAAGTAAGAAAATCAAGATTCAAGATGTTACAGTTCAAGTCTAGTTCAGTATACCGAACCTAATCAATTGACCAGACCAGGGCTCGAGGAACTAATTCTACCGACTGAAATGGAATGGTCGACCGAAACTGAACGCAAGGCACTAGAAACAACGGACCAAAATCCATCTGATCATGGAAAATCCGTGATCTGGAAAATCTAACATGACTGATAGACCGAACTAGGAGGAGCCAAGGCAAAACTAATAGAAATCAACATACTGAATTGGTTCGGTATGTCAAACCAAACTAGGTGATTTTAGGGCATCCCAATTTGGGATCTAAAATCCTATCCTGCAAAATGTCACACCAAACCATGCAAGCAATATATCAAAATGAAGATCTCAACCAATCGAGACAAGAATCACAACAATTTGTTGCCCGAGACACAAGAAATCGTCAAACAACCACATGTAGGCATTATCCACCCTAAATCACACAATTGGCCATAAATGGCCCACAAAGGCACAATAAATCCTAAAAAATATCTACCATCTACCACACACTATCATTCCCTTAGAAATCAAATTAGAAACTAAAAGGAAGCCTACGAGGTGTGTATCTGGCACCAAAGACGTCGATGGTGCAAGACGAATGGTGCGCCTCCTCCTCTGGTCACGAACTCCTCCTCCTCCCAGCGACGACGGTGGCACGATAGGCTTGGCAGCGATGGCATCTTCCTCTCCTCTAACCATCTTTCTCTCTCAGCCCTCTCTCATCTTGCTCTCATTCTCCTTCTCTCTCCCTCACTAGTGCCGTGAAGAAGAAGAAGAAGAGGAAGGGGTGGAAGGAGTGGGGCCTAGGAGAGAAAAAAGAGAAAGAAAGGAAGGAAAGAAAGAAAGGAAGTGAGCCACAATACGAAACCAAATCATGCGATCTTCCATGTCCACGTGACTCATGCAAACTGAGATCCACCACCAGGGCACAGAGCAAACCCTCAGAACTTCCACGATGGCCAATACAACACCACAACCACACAACACTAAAAAGACCAGAAACCCACTAATCTAGGCATAGAACGCTGCTAGAGCTACGTTTCACATTAAACATGGGAGACTTAGCGTCTAATGATTCAGAACCTCATTAAAATATCTAGCCAAAATACCACTTTCAAATATGAGTCATTACAAGGCACCTTTGACCAATTCAGTTCTTGCTCCCACCTCTTCTCCTATAATTAAGCATAGTGCTACTCCACAGAGTAATACTGCACATCAAGTCCAACCCAAGTTGTTTTCTCTCCCTCTAGCTGTAGCTATTTAATACAATGAAATTATAGTTTTTAGGTTTTGATAGTAACTATACTTATTAACATATGTGTAATTTTAATGATAATTAACAAGAACAACAAGAGTAAGGAGGACATGCTTACATTTTTCAAGGACTTATTTAAGAGTTGATGTCAGACAGGTAATTCTTTTTTTTTAATTTATTGCTAGTCAACATGTTACTTATTGTTTGTACTTAACTTGATTTTAATGTAATAAGTTCAAAAAGAGTAACAGGATGCTATCAGAGATCACAAAAATATTTAGAACTTATGCATCAATCATCGAGTATTGATTGACACATTTGTATTTAGATGAGTGGAAGAGAATGTTTGATGCCTTATTGGTAATAAGTCATCATTAGAGTTATATTTAGTGTAAAAAAATTAGTATATTAAATTAACAATCACATTGGATTTATACAAAACAAGTTTATACTTTTACGTGGGTTTATCGAGGATTATAGTGCTCCTTTCACAAATTTAATCAAGAAAAAGACAAACAATATATATTTTAGGACAAGGACAAATGCACTTATAAAGTATCCTGAGTCTCATGATAATTATCAAGTAGCCATGGCATTATCTCAACGTTAGTGTACAACGAAGAGGTAATTAATGTTTATATTAAATTGGAGTTGTATTTATCATTGTGTGTGTGTGTGTGTGTATTATTATTTAATATTAAAATTGGATGGAATACACTCTATAATCTCTTTGGTACAGATGCAATGTTCTAAAGAAGATCTACAATGGCAAACATAAACCATGGAAAGTAATAAATTCGTTCTGCAAGAGGATTAGAAAGTCACAATTATCTTCATGCTAAGTTACTAAGAATAAAAAAGCATAATTGAAATAAAATTGTAACGTGGATAAATTTCTTTTATTTAATGATGTACATTTAAATTGCTATAGACCACTCAATTATACATTGAACTTTTGTAGCAGAATGGTGGATTGCATCACACACTAGTGGGGGAAACATGGGTGGTCAACTTCTATTGTGAAAGATGTAATTGTGAGTATTTGTCATAGTATTAAATTTGTTTTATTAAAATACATTTCTATTTCATCAACACTAACTAACTTCTTGTGTTTATTTTTACAATATAAAAACATTGAACTATACAAAGAAAAATATAAGGAAGACAAACTCAGTGAATACCCAACGTTTGACAAGAAAATTTGAATGTAAGTTTCAAATGAGAGGAACATGGGTAGTATGTCAAGAAAGTAAGGCTTTATTCATACTACTCATAAAAGTCAACTATTTTTTTCCTCCAAGGCTTTTACTACGCATTTGAGATATTCAACTTAGGCTTTCACCCCACTTAATCGATACTTCTTTTGTTCCTAGTTGTCAGAGATGATGACTACATTGGAAGAGGGTTTATGTGTCAAAATATGTTTAGAAATAAGGGAAGATATAAGGGATGATATAAATGCTTTAGAGGATCAACTTGTAAGCTAACATTTTATAAAACTTTTCCTATTTATGTGAGTTTTGAAATTCTTGATATACATTTGTCATGTTGAATTAAATCTTATAATATAATGGTTATTATTCATAATATATTGTAAGTTTGTTTTTTATGATCAAAAGGTATGAGAACGAGCATGACATTGATTGGTCAAGTAACGAGGACAAGCATTATAAGGAGTATACATATAATCATTCCATCCATAAATCTTCCTCAAAAGATAAATGAAAGCAAGTTTACAAAAACAAAGATGACTTATATTGTACCATTATGATTAGTGTTGTATTGTATAACTTGGAGTAGATCTTCTACTTTATATTTAGTGTTGTATTTTATGGATATATAAACAATTTCATGTAACATTAATTGGTACATTCTTTATGAAATTTGTGGATGTGTAAAGTGTCATTTAATATATTTGTGATTACATTTGAATGTAATTTTAGCAATAATATTCTGATAATTCAATCAATGATGCTACTATTTTTTTCTTCAATTGCTCAGTATTCATGAGGACATTAAGAGGACTTTTTGTTGCAATGTCCTCGCCTAACTTGATATTTTTTATATCCTTGCTAAATTAGCAAAGACATTGTGAAGAGAAGTCCTCGTAATCTCCTCGCTAATTTTGACACGATGATTATATTTTCATAAGTTTTTGCGAGGATATGACAAGCACTTAATGAGGAAATAACGACCATATGGTGAGGACTGAAGTGAATTTTAATATCCAACAATAAATACCATAAGTGCACAGCATATTATGTAGCATGTATGTAAGTATAGGTCGATCCCATAGAGACTTGCGACTTTCAAAACTTCGACTATAAAAAGGTCGATCCCATAGAGACTTGCGACTTTCAAAACTTCGACTATAAAAGGCAAATTAGAAAATTAAGAGTGATGATAATGGATTATATCAAAAGTTAATTAAGAAGAAAAAAACACAAAGAGAATATACGTAGTAAAATTGTCATGCCCCAAATTTTCTACAATAATTTAAAACAATCAAATTACAGGAAAATTAAAACCAAACAGTAAATATCTAACTACCAGGAACCTGTGTGTGCGACTAGGAGACTCCAGACTATATGCACTATGCTAAATGTTTGCATGTCTGCACCTGCAAATCAAAACACGAGGAAAAACGTATGAGTGACAAAAGTCACCTAGTACGCACCCCAAGGAAAAACCACGGAAAACAAAACTATAATCAATTTTCCTTTTAAATTCATTTCGCAAATCATTTTCTCAAAACCTTATAAACCAGGCCCACATAGGCAAAAACCACAACCGAGGCTCTACTAGCCCAAAGCCAAAAGCAAAGGCCCTCAATGGCCAAAAACTACACACAGTAACTTAGGAAACCCGGTGCTAGGCAACCTAACTCTAGCCATACGCAGTCCGCTAAGGAGTGACCACAACGTTCTGCACTGCCACGGTGTGCCACCCTATGTAGGAGCCAACCACCGTCTCGCGATTCTCCCACCTGAAGAACCCTTACAAAGCCAACCCCTCCTTGGGAAGGTTGTTCTGTCTCCTAGGACACTATCAACTACGGGGCACATGTCTCTCCCGCACTGGCCACCACAGGGTCCGCCTCCTCACGGCGTCCTCCACACACAGTGCTCAGGAGGGAGTGTCATACTTCCACACTGGACGACACTCGAGCCTCAATGCTCACAGCTACAGTAGGAGTATCATACCTCCCCGTCATGCCACGAAACACCTCAACCCGCTGACAACAACCCTAGCATCGAGACGACAGTCAAGGAGTCTCCTACCTCCAAGACCCGACGCCCCTCAGCCATAGGTATCTCGGCCCCCGACCTCAACCAAGGAGTCGCGCCCAACCACCCGAGAATGTTATCACATTCCCTGGTCCTGACGACACGGTCCCACACTGTCTCAACCTGCACACAAAAAACTAGGAAAATATTTTCCAAAACAGGCCAACTATTTCTTTGAAACCCATTTCCAAAACCATTTTCATATTGTAACCATGCCGATGAAAGCCCTAGTGCTTGGCGCGAAAGGCCAAATGCGTGAGGGTCGGCAAGTCACGGTAAAATAATAAAAATAATGATAAAAATGTAGGAGTCGCCACCTAGTCTATTTTTAAAAACGAGAGACGAGGAAAACCGTTTCAAAATATTAAAATCATGCAATAAAACCAATAGAAAGGTCTTCATAAACCAGAAATGGGCAAGGATCCCTGCTACGCACGAGGAAGGTATTAGGCACCCTCGTGCACCCGAAAATCAGTCTTTTAATGGGTTTCTCATTTACTTGTATGGAATGTCGGCTTTTCAGCCTTTTCTGTACGCCTGAGGGCGATAGGCAATGCAATGCTATATATGAGTGGTGCCCAATGCTAAACATGAGTGCATGGGTTGTAGGGTGTGTCCTAATGCTCAGAAAGGTCACCCGTGCGGTGAATCAAGCACTAGTGCAAGGATGATGCAAAGATATGATCGAAGATCTAACAACATCAAGTGACTTTCATCCTCACTTTACTATATGCAAAACATGAACTATCATGCATAAAAAAGGCTGACAACAGAGTGGAGTCATCCTGATATGTCCAGGAAGACACCCAGTGAAAACCAAAGGCAAATCAAAATAGGAAATGTGCTAAACATCATGCCAAAAGCTACTGCGTGCAATAGAAAATAGGTAGGTGCGCCTGTGTGGTGCGTCAGACTGGTGCTTTAGTCTGGTGCGCCACCTATGTGCTCTACTGATGTGTGCTAGAAAAGTGTGCCAGAGAAAATCACAAATCAGACAGTAAACCAGCTTAATGCCATGCAATATAAAATCCTGTAAATTTGCAGAAAACCCATCAGAACATGCATCATGAGTATCCATCAAAATCCAAGAATGAAAATACAATATGGGTCTTGTGCTCAAGGGCTATATGCCTCATACATGACCACACCATCCTTATGCTAAGTAAAAACAACAAGTTCCTGCCATGCTATCCAGATCTGGATCATGGACTGTGTAGACACCCCGATTTTGAGGTAACCCGGAGATGAGTATCCTCATGTTGCTTTGGATGTGATCAGCCCTTAAACCAAGCCCCAAACCTATTAGCAAGCCAGAGTCCAGAATTCTGTGAGCTGAGTTGGCGCACCAACCA
>JAMKQA010006479.1:0-12683 GCA_024699735.1 Posidonia australis
TTTTGTTTATTTTGTTTTAAGGTTTTGTTTTTTAAGGTTTTTAAATGGATTTTGGGTTTTTGATTTTAAGTTTTAAATTAGGGTTTTGTGATAAATTTGATTTTTAATTTTGGATTTAGGGTTTAATTAATTGGTTTTTTTTAATTAAGGTTTCAATTATTTTAGATTTTTTGTTTTATTTTATTTTGGGATTTTTATGGATTTTAGGGTTTTGCTTTTAGGTTCTTAATTGAGTTTTGTGATTTTAATTTCATTAATTGGTTTTAAGTTAGGGTTTTAATTATTTTAGGGTTTTTTTTAGGGTTTTAACTAGTTTATTTTTAGGTTTTTTTATTTTAATTAAGATTTTGAATTAGGTTTTAGATTTTAATTAGGTTTTGGATTTTAATTAGGTTTTCGATTTTTAATTAGTTTTTCGGTTTAATTAATTTGGGTTTTTTTAATTGATTTTGACTTTAATTTGGGTTTTCACATAATTACTTAGATTTTAAATGGATTCATGTGGATTTTACTTAATTTTGACTTGAATTAGGGTTTTTGTTCGTTTAATTGGATTTTAAGTAGATTTTATTTAATTTTGTCTTAAATTAAGGTTTTTGTTTGATTAATTGGATTTTAAGTAGATTTTATTTGATTTTGGCTTGAATTAGGGTTTTCACTTGATTAATTGGGATTTTAAGTGATTTAATTTTGATTTTGGCTTTAAATTAGGGTTTTACTTGATTAATTTTAAATTTTAATTGTTTTAAGTGTGTTTTGTTTGGTTTTAATTTTAATTAAGTCGAGAGTGGACTAGTGTGGGCTTGAATGGGCTTGTATGGGTTTGAGTGGGTTATGGTTTTGGTGTTGCAACCAGAGCATCATCCGGAGGAGTCTGCTGCCAAGTGACTTCAAAATCGAAGTGTCTACAGGTGGCAACACTTTCTCAAACTCAGTACTAGGTCATTGACTTATATTAGTCATAGGAAATAATAAGTGCTCATAGACCTTTTTGTTTGTACTGGTGCGGTAATATGGACTGACATAGTCATCAACATTGTATTTCATATAAATTATTGTTGCAACTTGATTAACTCATAATTCATACATATTTTAATTTCATATTTATCTATTTTGTATATAAATAATGCTACTTGAGGTGTTTTATATAAATTTTACAGAAACTTGAGGACTTAGAAAGATATAAGAAAAAAGGAAAAAGAATAATTATGTTAGAGAAGAAGAAATTTTTGCATGAAAAATTTCAATGGAAAATTCTAGAACTAAGTCAAGAAGTCAAGCACACATTTTCCGTGTGCCTAAATACTGGAAAAAAATATCAATTAATGAGTTGAAGAAGTTAGAGCTAATCTTAGCTAACGTGAGTGCTTCCTAGATGCCCAAGTGCGCAATAGGCACCCGGTATAGTAAAGTGGAAGGTATTCCCACTTGTCAAGTGGGCAACCTAGGTTCAATCCTTGGTAATGGTGCTAAAAACTTGATATGTATGTTTTACTTAACCGTAAGTGCATGACGTCCAACGTAGTACATCAGCAAATACAAGTTGATCCTACAAAAAAATTTATTTTAAAAAACGAAGATTTATTATCAATTATTAAAACAGATTTGAGAGAATTGATATGAAAAGCAAAATCTACTACTAGACTATTAGGATGTAATCAAATCAATCAAAATATATCTAAGTTTTCAAATTTATTTATATAAAATTAAGAATGCATGATCATATTTATTCCCTTCCTTTCTATCGATCTAACTAATTTGATTCAATGATTTTTATTCTAACAAGCATAAACTATATGTTATATATGCATCATAGAATATCAAGTCAGTGACTAAAAGTACACAAACCAAACTAAATCAGATAATATATGATAGAGTCACGATTATATACACAATCCTCAATTAAAACTTTCTTAAGTATAGACTAAAAAGATAATATCAATGTTAGTCTATCAAAGTATATCGATTTATAAGTGATTTATGCAATATATATCTAATCCACATAACCATTGTATTAAGTACAAAAACAAAGAGAAAAAAACATGATTACACTTCTCAATCTACATAAACTTCATTTCTACTCTAAAGCTAGAGATTTAACCAAGTATGATAACAAACATCATCAAAATAAAAGATGAATGGAGAGAATTGTAAGACATAATTGAAATGAAAGATGAACTTATATTAATAAAAAACTTGATATTACAGTTGGAACAATGCTGGAGAATCTTTCACGACAATAGAGAAAAATTCAAAGTTTAGAAAGTGGAAGCTCTTCCTTTAGATGTACACAAGGGGTCCTTCAATAGACCTACAGAGACTTACTCATGTCAGAGATAAATCCAAGTACAAAATTTAATTTTCAATTTCAAATATAAGATATTTTCAACTTAAGATCATAACGACTAAAGATTTGATCAAAAATATCACACATGGGCGTTTGAGAGGCGTTAGTTGTGTAATAGGGCGCTTGGGAGGCGCCCACATTAGCTGAGATAAGTTTTGATTTCTTCAATTCATTAGCTGATATTTTGTCCAATATTTAGGCACATATAAAATGTGTGTTTGACTTCTCTACATAACTCTAGAATTTCTCAAACAAAAATCTCTTCTTTTTCCGACACAATTATTCTTTTCCCCTTTTTTTGCTTAAATTCTTTATAAGTCCTCAAGTTTTTGTAAAATTTACATAATACACCTCGAGTAGCATTATTTATATACAAAATAGATAAATATGTGACTAAAATATGTATGAATTATGAGTTAATCACAAATACAAGCAAATAACACATAAATCACGAGAAACTTTAATGTGTATACCAATACCAAAAAACATAAACCCAATGTATTTATCTGCATGTGTACATGAGATACTTGTAAGGTCTCACTTTCTACATCCACAAGTACACTGATGCAAATCAACCTCATATGATTTACATGCACAATCAATTCTGAACTTAAGGTCCCCAGCACAGTAGATATCACATTTCCTTAAGTCAAACATAATTGTCTCCAACCCTTCAACTATATTAGGACATATTAATGAACTCGTATCAGCATTTCTTCTTTCTTGATTTCTCCTCATCAATAATCTCTTGAAATGTTCAAATAAATTGATTATTAACTTCTCTTGAGCTTCTTATATGGTATTATTCCAACTCTCACTATTGTTAATTTCAACATGATCATTCTTGGATTTGGTACTAAATGCATATCTAGCCCAATGACAATGTAGAATATTATCAATGAATTGAAACACATATTCACCATATGGCTTGATACTTCTCAAGTAATTCATTCTCTCCTTGAAGAAATTACAAGCCTGGATTGCAATCTAAAGTCTATATTTGGATTTCTTTCCTTTGAATTTTTTTTTGAAATTCACATGCAAATGACGTAGGTAATATTTATGATCAGTACCACTAATTGAAATATTGATTGTTTGAAGCAAGTCCAAAAAGACAACATTAAATGTATTATGTAAAAAATCAAATTAAGAATGAAGCTATAAACCAAGAATATACTGAAATATGTCACCTTCTATCTATTTGACATGAACATCCATCTTATTTCTGTTATACACAATGTTTCCACAACATTACTTAGGAACTATGTCCGATCATGTTTGTTTTTAACTTCTATAACAACAAGACAAACAAGAAATTACTGGCTGTTGACATTCACGACAATGACACTCAAGAAAATACCGTTGTATGAGCCATACAAATGGCAACCATCAAGACCCAAAAAGGGCTTACAGTGTGAAATTTCTTTCCTCATAGTATCAAAACGGAGATAAAGATTCTTTGCAATGAAGGTGAACTATTAGACAATGGCCTCTCTATCTTCAACTTTACAACAGAATTTGGATTCTTACATCTTAAAATATTACAATATTCTCACAATCTATTATATTGTTCTTTGTAACTTCTAAAAAGTAGGTCCACTGTTTTTTGCTTCATCTTATATATTTTTTACTTACCTACATCCGAACGAAGTTCTCTACATACAATAGTCTTTAGTATTTTTGCTTTCAAATTAGGGTCATCCCTTAGCCTCTCCAAATAACTTTTTGCTAAGCAAGAGAAGATAGCCAGTCTGTTGTCCATAGTTCTAGTGCAGTTATGTGTTGATTGCATTGTCTTTATCTAGAATGTATGCTCACTTGAAATTCAATACACATGGACTCTATATTTACAATTCAATTTCTTACATCTAACAGTAATCTTTTGATATGTGTCCTTTACAAAGGTAAGATTACACCCTTGTAAGAGGTCTATACGTCTTACAACATCTCTAAAGGTTTGAAGACATGCAAATGTCATCGAAACTTCTAATTTGGAATTTTCAATATCATAAATTAGGAAGTCATTAGCAGAATCTGTCTTCACTTGCTTATCCTTTTGGCTCTCTTTTTCCTCCACTTCCTCAAACAAAGGCTCATTGTTGTCAATTGACATACTCAAGATCTGGTAAAGTAACCTCTTCAAGCACTTCCACATGATATGGTGAAGTAACTACTTCGACTACTGTTATGTAGATATTGATGACTAGATTGTTCTTGTATTTCTTAAACATAGTAAATATCTCCTAATCACTTTCACCCAATAAAATAAGGCCATTTTCTAGAATCTTACTAGGTAGCTTATAATATATGATACTCTTTGAATCTATCTTTATATTTGTTATTAATCCTTGCATCTCGAAATATGACATATAATCAAGGTTTACTTGTACACACTTAGCTACTAATCCATTCTTGTAGTTTTTCTAAAGCCATCATCCACAAACTCCCTTCAAAGTAAATTCGAAAGTCAAACAACATAAAATCTATCTGGACACTATTTAAATCCTGAAAAAGACAATCTAGGTAGTGAGGAAGAGAGCCACTATCGAAGGTGAAGATCGTGTTGAACGTTTACCTCTAAAGGTGGAGATCGACTTGTGAGGTCAAGATTGAAATGGAGCCTCACCATCGGAAGTGAAGATTAAGTTTGATGCTCGTCGTTGGACATAGAGAACATTATTGAGAGATCACAACTAGACACTCTCTTCTCATCGTGAACAAAAATGAAGAAATTAGAAATAAAGATAGGTCATTCCTTCCATTCTTTCTTTCGATGATGGCAGTGGGGCATGGGTCATATAAAATTTCTCAGTGCGGAGAAGAAGAAGAAGAGGAGGAGGATGGCAGAAATGGTCCTAACTTTCTATTTCAACTTATGAAATCCAATTTTTAAGATTAATCATCACCAAAGAGATTTTATTGTATGCACCATAAAAAGAAAGAAAGTCTTTTTTCCTATTTTGTGCCCCATTGGGAAAAAATTAGAGAAAAAAACTCTTCCATTTCTCTCATGCTAGCGATGGAGATGGAGATTTACTCCTTTACGTTTCATGGCGGTGGATAAGTCTCCCTCTTCTTTCGTGTCGATCTCCAACCTAATTATAGCCACGGCGACGGTTCGCTGATTTGGAAGGCTTCGACCGCAAGGTCCTAATGGATGGCTCTCATCGTTGACCCCTGAGAAAAATTCCCTTTTTTTTTACATCACAGGATAAGAAACTACCATATCGTTAAATATCTTTTTTATGTATTATTTAAATAGATTTTAATATTTATCAACTCGAGCAAACACTTATTACGGAATATTCTCCCCATAAAAATACCAAAGGAGTCGAACTGTTTTGGGCCCACCGCCCCCCTCCTCCGGTCCATTGTCACCTGGTATTCAACAGAATCCCCCGCCCGTCCCCACCAATTATAGACCCTCAGGCCTCAGCATTCAAGACTCAACCGACTTCCATCCTCCCCCCAACAGCAAAACAGAAAATCTCTTCTCGTTTTGTTCTTTTGCCGTCAATATCCCACCTTTTTCCGAGAATCCAATCCAAAAATCACAACCTCCGGAGCCAAGGCCTGGGAAAGGTTGTGGTGGCGGTGGAGGAGGAGGAATCAAATCCCCCACCGTCCCTTCCAAATCTGGCCTGCTCTTATGCAGAACCCCATGTGGCCATGTCCCCAGCCCTCGCGCTTTCCTAATCCGTGAGTTTTTTTTTTTTGTGTGTGTTGTTGTGGGGAGGTGGAGGCGCGGAGTTCTTTTCTTTTCTTTTTGGTGTTGGGGGCATCCTTTTTTTGGAGGGAGGAGGAAGATGAGTGTGGAGAAGTCGCAGGTGTGGCAGCCGTGTAAGAAGAAGAGGTCCTGACACAGGAGGGGGTGGTGGGTAGGGAGTCAAAAGGGGGTCTTTTTTTTCTGGGTTTGTTGTGGTGGGAGGTTTTTTGTTGTTTTTTTTTCCTTCTGGGAGAGAGAGAGCGGAAGGATGAGTGGTGGTGGTGGAGGGGAGAGACCGGCGGGGAGGACCAGGGTGGGGAGGTATGAGCTGGGGAGGACTCTTGGGGAAGGGACTTTTGCTAAGGTGAAGTTTGCTAGGAATATTGGTACTGGGGATAATGTTGCTATTAAGATCCTCGACAAGGAGAAGGTCCTCAAGCATAAGATGTTTGCTCAGGTTTGTTGCATGGTTTGGATTTTGTTTGGTTTTTTATGCGAGCAGCATCCTTCTTCATTTTTTAATCTTGCAAAAAAAAAAGGCCCATATCTGATGATGTGTGAAAAGTAAAAATTTCAATTTTACTCCTGGGTTCTATGATTTTAACTCTCTGTATTATTTTTGCTTTAATTTGGGTTTTTCTCTATGCAGATTAAACGTGAAATCTCAACCATGAAACTGATCAGGCACCCTAATGTTATAAGGATGCATGAGGTTAGATGCAAGTCTTTACCTTCATTGACAAATCGTTTAGACGACCAACATATAGATGTGTTATCACGAATGATGTTGAGTCAAGCACTTTTTATGGATTTGTTGTTTGCTTACCATGGATGTTCAATCAGGCACTGTCTATGATCTAGATGGAAAACTTTGGTTTTGCATCTATGTGAAATTCTATTAGGTGTCACTATCTTATGATCTTATGAACCATTTGACAGGGAGGAGAATTTTTGCTGGTGTGCTTGATTTTTCTTCCAATGTTCTGTAGGTGATGGCCAGCAAGTCAAAGATATACATTGTTATGGAATTTGTGACTGGTGGTGAACTGTTTGACAAAATTGTAAGACAATATATGACATTTTTACCTGTCTGTCTAAACAGTAAGATTGAAATAGTTTTTTGGTTTTTAGTTTAAGTTTTTCATCTTCCTGCTTTAGGCCACTCGTGGGAGGATGAAGGAAGATGAAGCTAGAAAGTACTTTCAGCAGCTTATAAATGCCGTGGATTATTGTCATAGCAGAGGCATTTTTCATAGAGACCTGAAGGCAAGATTGCATCTCTGTCTTGATTTAATTCCAACATGTCAAATTTTTATAATACACTAGTGTAATTGCTTTTCTCATCACAGCCAGAGAACTTACTATTGGATGCAAATGGCCTTCTAAAAGTCACAGATTTTGGACTAAGTGCATTGCCTCAGCAAGTCAGAGTAAGTTTGAAGTTTACAGTGTGCAATGCTGCATGATTGAAAATAACATGACAAATTGCTGGAAAATTGCGCTGCTGGAATATGGTAACATGTAAATTCTTATGTCTGATATCATAGTAACATGCTTGTTAAACAACCCACTTTGCCATTTCAATAAAAGGGAATGGACAAATTTGTTCCTTTTTTACTATTATTTACATCATAGTGGCTCGTGTGGAATAGAAATGGTGACACTCAGGCCACAGATAAGTCTCCCTGTGGCACTCACATACATGAGTAAATTACACTAAGGTCCCTAGGTAAATTACACCCAGGTCCATAGGTAGTAGTTGGAAATTACCCATGTATGGGAGTGGTGCTACAGTATGGCACGACATGGAGGATTTGATCAGGGCTTTCCATCTTTTAAAGAGGTCTATCATGGGTTGCTTGTTGTGGAATACATTAACTATGCCTTGTTTGTCTGTTCACTTTTTTCCTGTATTAAGTATATTTTTTTTGGTAATGAAGCAAACTTTTGTGCATCTTGCCATTACTAAAGGATATTCAGGGTGAAAATTTCTTAAGTCTTTCTTTGCAGGAGGATGGGCTACTTCATACAACATGTGGAACTCCCAATTATGTTGCTCCAGAGGTACTCAGCTGGCCAGCATGTGTGATATTGGGTCAATTGATAAATTCATATCATTAGTTGGTTTTCTGATATAAAATAAGTTAAATAGAGGCTTACATGTGCTGTTTCTCCCCCATATTTACAGGTGATCAACAACAAGGGATATGACGGTGCCAAGGCAGACATATGGTCCTGTGGTGTCATCTTGTTTGTTCTCATGGCTGGATATCTGCCTTTTGAAGATTCCAATCTTGCGACACTATATAAAAAGGTTTGCAATTACACCATTTGTTAAGGCTGAATCCCTGAAGAAATCTACCCCTGACTTTTTGTTGCAATTCCAGATCAGTAAGGCAGATTTCAGTTGTCCCCCATGGTTTTCGACAAATGCAAAGAAACTAATAAAAAGGATTCTTGACCCCAATCCCGCAACTGTAAGACATTTTTAATCTTCTATGCTCTCTTTACTTGTCTACTTGGTTAGTTTTCATTTATTTGTTCCCTAGTTCATGATCAAATACATTGTATCAGAATTTGGTTGCACGTATGGCATGTTTAATACATGTAATAATATGAAATGCGATTTGTGCAGCGTATTACCATGGCTGGATTTTTTGAAAATGAGTGGTTCAAAAAAGGTTATAAGTCTCCAATATTCGAAACAGAAGAAGTTTCCCTTGATGACGTGCATGCTGTCTTTGATGAATCTCTGGTAATTTGAATAATTTTTTCTGTTCTAGCACTAGTACATTGGAAAGTAGTTGCAGATTGGCATTAGCAAGTGCATTATGTTTGTTAATGCACAGGCACCTGCAAATCTCGTAGTTGAGCGAAGAGAAGAAAGACCATCTACAATGAATGCTTTTGAGCTCATTTCCACATCTCAGGGTCTCAACCTCGGTACTCTATTTGAGAAGCAGATGGTAATTGACTATCCTGCTAGTGTGCTAGCTAGTTAACTCTATTAGAGAGCTCTTGATGCCTTTTATCTATAAACACACGTAATAGTTACATCTGGATCATTTATGATTGTAGTCTAAAATGAAACAATATTGTTGTTCTGTACTTTGTTTGGTTAGACTATTGAAGTCCCTGTATTTTGTCTTATATTGGACCCGGCAGGCATAGTTTTAATTTCTAAATGTTGGCAGAGCCATTGGGCCTCTAGCCATCTACGTAGGTTCAATAGCCTAACTTACTGATAATTATAGACACCACACATCTGATGAAGTTATTGTCTTATATTAACTAAATTCATAGGGTTTTGTCAAAAAGGAGACACGATTTACATCAAAACTGCCCGCTAATGAGGTAATGTCAAAGATTGAGGAAGCAGCAAAACCTTTGGGGTTCAATGTGGAGAAACAGAACTACAAGGTACACTTTGGATTTTACCTCTACTTATTTCACTATCATTTTGGATCTGTAGAAATTTTTATTTGTTGGAAATAATTCTGTGCAAACACATTCAGCAATATCATTGTTCTCGCAGCTCAAACTTTTAGGGGAAAAAACAGGACGTAAAGGCCATTTGGCAATTGCTACAGAGGTACACGAGTCAAATAGAACATGTACTTGATTCACAAGCATAAATTTAATGATGTATATGCATTTTTACATGCAGATTTTTGAAGTTACTCCTTCACTTTCAATGGTGGAGCTTCGCAAGTCAAAAGGCGATACTCTTGAATTTCACAAGGTGTGATGCTTAACAACACGATGCCCTTTTATATATTAAATTGTATATAATAATTCTCTAATTCTTATCTTCATCTTTATTGAGCCCTTTTTATTCATTGTATGTGCTTACTCTTGCTGACCCTAAGTGGCACCTTTTGCCGTTCAATGCACTCCAGTTTTACAAGAACTTCACCACTGGTCTGAAAGACGTTGTTTGGCCATCGCGGGCGGAAGAAAATATAGCAAGCAGCAGTTAAACATGCAGCTGTAACCGCGTACCTATATTACTTATAGTACCGGAACAAATCCATGATCACAAGCTTGATTTTTCGATTTTATTAATGATGGTTTCTACTGTCATGTAACATTTAATTAGTTATTACCAGTGGTGAAAATATAGCCTTATTTCTTCCTCTTTTGAAATAACATCACAAGGTTTTGAAGTACTCGTACTGTATTTGTACAATCTTGTGAATTCTGATTGCTTTCTGCCAAGGTCGTCTGAGATGCTTCTTTACGACAATTATCCCTATGAACCGCCCCCAAACGGGTCCCTATGAAATAAATGCACACGTCTTGATGTGCTAATCGTTAACTTGGCAACGAAGGTAAAATAATCATGATAATTATGTTGCATATTTAAGCAAAACATTCCTAAACTCCTTGTTTGTAGCTTGTCGTTGTTGAGGTATGTAATTTTTAAATTACAGCTATGGGTAAAAAGTCGATTCTATTTAGGCTTGAACCCCTTAGGGTGAAGAAGTAAGGGCCAATGGTGCTTGTAGAGGAAGGTAGATCTTTTCTTTTTCATATTCTCTTCCATCTCCTTTCATTGTTGAAGTTCTCTGTAGGATACTAAGGTTTCTTTAGAGAAGGGTGAATAGAGAAACTCTGATTTTTGATAAGTTTTAGCTTTGATATGTAAATTTAAGAAGATAAAAATCATTCACATAAACATTCAAACACAAGTATTCAGAGATTTTATAGTGGTTCAGTCAACCTCGGTTTAGTCTACTCCTTAAGTTCCCCACTTGAGACTTAATCTTTTTATTCAATAACTAGAATTTTACAAGTAACTAATTTACATTGCTTGTTGCCTCGAATCACAACTTCCTTCTCTTTCCTGGAGAATAACTCAAAGCACTTGATGGTGAGAGTAATCCTTGCACAACTTGTGATCTCCCCCTTATTTGTCAAGCTTTGTCGGAATGAGAGTTGAAGCTCAATGTGACTTGAAGTGAAGTATGGATGGAATTTTAACTCACTCACTTGAAGCACTAGAAGTATGATAGCTCAATGAAAATCAGTGGTTTGTGAGGTACATATGGACCTTAATTTATAGTGTTAAGCTTGCCTCTAAGTGTGACTAACGACTAATAAATCTTTTGCTTACTGACATAAGATTCGGTATGTCGAAAATCAATCGGTCGACCGAAATATGTAACGGTCGGGTTAATTCGGTATTCCGAAATTTTTCGGTGTGTCGATTTGCTTTTAGTTTCCTTTGTTCCTTGAATTTTAGTGTGTCGTCTGATGTGTCGTTTTCTCCTGATTTGGTATTTCGAAAATATTCGGTATACCATTTCTACTTTCAACTTCCTTTTTTCTTTTGAATTTCGGTGTACCGTCTGATGTTCCGTTATCTCCTGATTCGGTATTCCGAAAATATTCGGTATGTCGATTTACATGTGACTTTGAAACTTACATATCCTTTCTTCCTTTACACATCAGTACATTGTTTTTATATCTCATAAATACAAATAATTGATTTTACATCTCATAACACTTACATATATGATTGTTTGACAATTTAGTATTTGCTTTCTTCATATGGCCTTTTATAGTCTTCTGTGCTTTAAACACAAACAAAATTGTTATCATCAAAATAAATATAAGATTTTTCAACAATCTCCCCCTTTTTGATAATGACAAAACAAAACTCCCCTTATCAATAGGCATGTATTTATGAATGATGTAAATGAATTCAGGAGTAAATTTTTAAGTGTACCATGTATCATTTAAAAATATGAAAACAATCATATAATTCATTAGATATGCATTTGGATATCTTGAGAGAATTACAAAAAGATTTTAAGTATACCATGTATAACTATATATAATTCATCAGATATGCATTTTGATACCTTAAGAGAATTATAAAAGAATAAGACACAAACAATGGTAAAAACACACAAACAATGGTAAAAACAATGGTATGGTCTCCCCCTTTTTGTCATAATAAAAAAGATCCATACAAAAACTTGGTCTTAAAAGAAAAAATGTATCAAGGACGATACAAATATTTGCACAAAAACACTCAAGATGTAAGAGGCGAGTCTTTTTGAAAATATTCTTGCATATCGACATAATATTCCTCAAGTTGCTCCTGGTAAGCTTCTAACTTAGTGTGAGTGATTTTGGTGGATTCATCAAGTCGAGTGAGAATGAGATCTATTTTCGTTTGATTTTCTTCATGTTGTTGCTGCTGACGAAGCTTGATGTCATTGATTTGTTATTGGAGCATGTCAATCTTCTTGCTGACGGAGTCATCATCGTCCTTAGCAGAGCTTTCAAAGTCTTTTTCGATGTGAGGAGCAGAAGAGGTGGATGGAGGAATGCTTTTTGAAACCTTGGACCTTTCAATGGCTTGTTCCATTTTTTCTATGGCCGACATTCCTAAGGGTTTCGACTTCACAACCATCCTAGATTCATCGTCAAAAGGAACATCAAAGTATTCAAATAGATAGGTAAGGAGAGAGCCAAAGAATAACTTGGTTTTGACATGGGTCATGCAATGAACAATAACTCTGGCCCAATTGACTTGGATTTTCTTAGTAATGGCATAAACAACCTTACACGTGAGTTCATTAAGTTCATCAAAATGTCCTTTCTTTTGAACAATATTGG
>JAMKQA010006480.1:0-12775 GCA_024699735.1 Posidonia australis
CAAGTGATTATTTAATAAAGAAAATGATTTTCAAAGGAGAAAACCAAGTTTTGCAAATGATAGGAAACCAGTTCTTTTGGTTTTGCCGAGTTTTCCTTGTGGTTGTGTGTTTTGGGGGCGCGTACTGGGTGACTTAGATGTCACTCACGCGTGCTTTTGGTTTTCAGGTGCAGACCGCGTGCAGCCAGGTTCCGGTGCTAGAATTGGAGCTTCTAGCCGCACATCAAGATCCTAGAGGTGAACCTTAGTTACAGTTCTTGTTGTTCTGTAATTTTGTGTAATTGTGCTTGTAATACTGTGTTTTGGTAGCGTGCTCAGGGCCGAGGCGTTACAGGCTGCAAGTCGACTGAGCTACCTATAACGTATCTAGGTATGCCTCTACATTATAGGAAAGCCACACGTAAAGATTGGACCCCAGTTATTGAGAAAATATCTCTAAAATTGTCTCACTGGAAAGCAAACTATCTTTCCCTTGGTGGAAGGCTGACGTTGATTAACTCAGTCTTATCAGTCATTCCCACTTATTTCTTGTCTGTGCTGCACATGCCTAGGCAGGTGGAGAAAGATATAGACAGGATTAAAAGCAACTTTCTGTGGAACTCTGACCCTACTACCCATAAGGGAGTGCATCTAGTCAAGTGGGCATCTCTTTGCAGACCTAAGCAGCATAAAGGTTGGGGGATAATTAACCTCAGAAATTTTAACTTAGCACTCAAAACTAAGCTTCTATGGCAATTACTCTCAGCCAATTGTCAAGTGAAGTGGAAAGAATTAGTAAAGGTCAGGTACCTCAATACATTATGGCCTGGTAGTCTATTAAACACTTCTTCAAACCATTGTTCCCCTCTGTGGTTTAGCCTTAAAAGCTGTTTTGATATTTTCAATTGTTTTTCTAAATATCATTTACGGAATGAGAAAGATACACTATTTTGGGAACATAATTGGTGGAATGGGACCAAATTAAAATACCTTTTTCCAGAACTTTTCTCTGTCAGTAAGGGTAAAAAAGCTTCCATCAAAACAATATGGGAGTTATTCGGGGTGGAATTTAACAAGTTGATTGACCACCCCAGAATCCAATTACAAGATTACTATACTCTGCAATTCCAGATTGACTCTCTGGCGTTTATCATCCACTCCATCCCTTTGGAGGAGAAGGAGGAGGACTCCCTCTCCTGGATGCCCACCGCACTTCTATATTCACTATTAAGTCATGCTACAATGTCTTGAACGATGATGGACTTATATTCCCTTACTTTGAGCATATCTGGCATAGCTGGGCTCCGTTGAAAGTCAAATTGTTCTCTTGGTTGGTACTGCATAATAAGAACCTGACTAAAGAAAATTTGGCTAGAAGAAATTGGGCTGGCTCTCAAAACTGTATTTTTTGTGACTCCCACATTGAATCCAATACTCACTTATTTCTTAACTACAATTATATTTGCCAGATATGGTATTTTTTCTTGTCTTCAAATTTATATCCTAGTTACTATAGCATGGCTGACTTGTTTTCACATAAACCTGCTATCAGATTTCCCTTAAATAACCGTGGTTGGTATGTATTGCTTCAAGTCATCCTCTGGTTGACTTGGAAAGAGAGAAATTGCAGAATTTTCCGAGGCTCTTCTAAACCTTACTTTCTTATTATATTGGATGTCATTGGACTAATGAATCTATGGATAGAAACTCTTGTTTCAGGGTTTGAAAAGGATGCTTTGCTGAACTCACTATCTTCTATGACCGCTGCATGGACTGCAAACCAAGCCTCCAACCTGCTACTTCTAGGGGTTCTTTGGAGGCTTCTCACCCTCAAACCTCTATCGTAGACATGCAAGATCCTTCCCCTGCCACTGATATAGGACAGTAAACATCCTATTAAATCTTGAAATACTAGCAAAGCTAGGCTGGCATGTATTTATTAGGCAAAAACATTGCCATAATGTCTTTTTGGTTCTGTTTAATGTTCTGTATCATTTTGGACGTTTGATTCCCTTGGTTCCTTTTCCTTGGAATTTTATATTAATACAACTTACCGATATCAAAAAACGAGTGTATTAATTATTTATAGTCAAAAGTAATATAAATAAATAAAAGCTCATGTGAAGGAGATTTTTTTTTAATTATTTGAAAACAAACTTAATGGCATATAATCCGATTAATTATCAAACGGACACCCAGATATTCAACTCGGAAAAAGAAACCAACGTTCACAATCTAATGGATCCAAGTCCCTCCTATAAGAAGACAATATGGGTAGGGATGGAAAAGGTCGGATGTTTGATCCGGCTTCTGATAATATGTGAGTTGTCAAATTGATTCATCTAAAATTAATTGAGCAAGAAATCATGCAAAAAGGAAAAAAAGGGTTTTAGGGCAAAAAAGGCTTATGTTCGATATTCCAATTGTTGATTTATCATCAAGGTTTTCTATTTAACAAATTATTGATAAATATTAGTTCAATATTCCTTTTTTTTTTCCCAGAAGGAAGCAAAGTGAAATTCAAAGTTTACTCATAAAACGAACTTGAAGTAACTTGACTTCTCATTAAAACCAACTTCTAACTTTCCTACTGGGAAAGTGGAGAGTAATTCAATTTAACGTACAAAACCAACTGGATGATACAATCGGCTAAGGCTAACTCTCTGGGCTCAGTTGGGCTAAGGTCAGGAAGACCTCAACCTTAACCCAACCTATATTTCTTAAAACGTTCGGCCTGGACCTGTTTGGTTCAATGTGTGCCCCATCGTCATAGCTTGATATCTCATTCGTGATAACGTGTGTTTTGTCATTTTGATTAAATGATTTTTTTTTTCAAAGAGGATAACTACGTTGGCACCAATTTTTCAACCATTAATCCATGTCCCTGTGGATCTTCTCGTTTACCTTCACTTCCTGCCATTGCAAAAAATTGCAACCTGCACGTGAACATGCTTCTCGTGAGACCGCACCACATCAGTCGCAGAAGCTTTGCATGAACAAAAATGTTGGCCATCCACCACCACTCCACTTCAGTTGCATGATTTGCATCTACTAGAGTAACATAATACGAGATCAAGAGAGCCAACAAGGAATAGTAAAATCAACTCAAGTGGTAGAGTTGACTAGAATATTATGGTTACATGGTACACATGGAAATTCAAATTCAACAACTAACTACTTAAAAAAAAAAGTAAATAAAAATAAAGTCTAGAGTCAAAATGCCTACAAAGTTGGCACGTGCCTGCATGCATGCATTCTTCCTTCCCCTTACCACTTCCACATTCACACTCTACATACATTAAGGGTGAAGAGGTGACGTAAGGGGATATCGTGTTAGAGGAAATTTTAGTGTCTTCAATGCTTTCAAAAACGACAAAGTTTGTTATAATGTCTAGACTCGAAGTCTGACTCAAGGGGAGAATTCGGATTGGGATGCCACACATAGCACTGCTCCTAAATCCTCAATCAGACTCCCACTTCTGTCTGTTGAGTGTTGATAATGGGTTTCTGCCTAGGCTTTCTTCTGGGAAGTTGGGTACCTTTATGATGGCACAAGAGGGTTCTCTAGCTGGTTCTCTCCAATTCCATTCTTCAACCTCCTTCCTTGGTAAAGATAAGGTCCCTAGTTTGTCACTACAACTTTCTAAACCAACTGCCTCTTATATCAATATTGATGCTACGACGAGAAAAGAATCTTTGCTTCCCAATATTAAGGATAATGATTCTCTAAGTACCTCATCATACCAAAAGTTCATGAGCATTAAATTCAGAAAAGCTCAAGTTAAGGCCTTTCTAACTACGTTAAATGATTTGGAGTTTGAAATTTCTGACATTGAGAAGGAAAGATTGGTTGGCAGTCTGGTCCCTACTCCATCTGAGGAACACCACTTTGATGTTGGCCGCACTAGCCCTCTAAATGCTACTCAAGGTGCCCACAAGACTCTCTTCTTATGTTATTCCCTTGTTAATATGAGGACGATGGATGCCCGTTTCTCCATCTTGTTCTTCATCCCCTCCTTCTCTCAACATTGGGGACTTGGTCTCCCACAACCATATGTTAGATAGCATCCTTAAATGAGGTTCCTATAACGATTTTATGAACTCTTGTTTGAATATAAGTATTTTAATTAGTGATAGAAAGGAAGCCAAACAACTACTAGATACTATTAGATCCCAACATGACGTCCCTATAGCTAATTTAGATTTTGATAATGACTGTGTAGAGCTCATTCAGGCTTTACACTATTAGCTTATTGAAGACTGTTGATCTGCTTATCAAAATTCTTAATTATGATTATTTTAGCATGAAATATTCGTAGACGAGATAGTAGAACTAAGGGTCAGGAGTTAAGAAATCTGATCTGTATGAATAACATAGACTTCCTCATCATCCATGAAATTAAAGTGGAGTCATTCTCTAATATCATTCTACGTAACATTAGTGGAAGCAGACTACATCGTTAGGCTTTTCTTCCATCCTAGGGCCTTGCAAGAGGCATTTTGATGAACTAGAATGACTCTTTATCTTCTCAAATGGAGTTTTTTTATGATACCTTCTCACTTTCTATCCAAATCTTAAACCATGCCGACTCCTTTGAATGGTGTCTCTCTAGGGTCTATGGCCATTGCTCAGTCCTATCTATGCTTCAATTCCTTGTTAAACTTAGCCACATTCAAACCTTAGTCGGGGATAATTAAGTCATTGGTGAAGATTTTAGTATCACTATATTTTCCCATGAAAAATCCTACAGGTTTTACTATACCCTATTAATGACAATTTTTAACAACTTCATTACCGAAGCCAATCTCTTAGCTTTACCCTCCAATAATTTTCCATATATGTGGTCAAATTTCCAAAATGATCTAATTTTAGTAAAATTAGATTTCTTTGTCTCTCTCAATTAGGAGTTCCATTTCCCTAATACTATCTATTCTGATAAAGTCAAAAATGTTTCTGATTATATGTCCATTTGTCTTAACACTAAACCACTTGGGGGGACCCTTTCCCTTTAGATTCTATAGATCCTAGCTTTTGAAAGAAGGCTTTGACAATACAATTCAGGATTACTAGAACCATTTCTCCTCGACTATAGACCCCATTACAAAACTTTCTTATCAATTCAAAGCCACCAAACTTACTATTAAAGTCTTGCTACTCACTCACAAAGACACCCATCTATCTAGGCTTTTAGAGATTAAGTGCTCGATCCAAACTCCAAATAGTCAAGCTGAGACATGCCCACTCTCCCCATCCCAATGGCAATAGAAACAAGACTTGAGAAATGAACATCTTCTTATTCGTAAAAGTCAGGAAATTTATTAGAGGTAAAGATCTCAGGTACAATGGCTCAAGTAGAGAGATCTAAACACATCTTCTTTCCATAAAACTACTTGTGCCAAACGAAAGAGAAATACAATTTCATCCCTCATTATAAGAGGTGTCCAATCCAAATCACTACATGCCATCAGGAATGCGAATGGAAATCACTTCTTAGCTCTCTTCAACAAACCCCCTCCCTACTTTTCCCCTAAACTGGGATGCTCTTCTTTATTACAAGGTGTCTAATGCTCAGTCCATTGAAGGCCCCTTCTCTGGGAAAAAAGAAGTTAGGGATAGTGTCTTCTTCTGCCTAGAGATAAATCCCCAAGATTAGATGGCCTCTAGTATGCTTCTACCATCATTTTTAGGACTTAATTAAGGAAGACTTGTTCCAAGCTTTTCACTTCTTTTTTCATTTTCAAGACAACGATATCTTGAGAGAAATCAACCAAACTTTCAAGACCCCTAAGAAGTTAAGTGCTAAGATTGTTTATGATTACTGACCAATTAGCTTACTCAATAGTAGCTACAAAATTATTGCTAAATGCCTAACATCCCGACTCTCTCCATTTTGAACAACATCATTGATGATTCTCAATGTGTAATTTTAAAAGGACGAAACATTAGTGATTGTTGTCTTATTACCCATGAAACTTTGCACTTCCTCCATTCATCAAGGTCTAAAGGAGTAATGGTTAAATTAAATTTTGAAAAACTTTTTGATAATATGAATTGAGACTTTTTACTAACCACTCTAGTTAGCTTTTGCTTTGGTTCTAATTGGATATCGTAAATAAAAATGTGCATATCCACTACAAATTTTTCTGTACTAATAAATGGCTCTCCAAAAGGGAACTTTGGTGCCACCAATGGACTTAAATAGGAGAATCCTTTGTCTCCTCTATTATTCATTTTAGTTACCTTCATCCTTAATAGGATGCTATGCTTTAGCAAGAAAAACAACCTAATTAATGGGATAAAATTTCCCCACAATGGTCTTGAGGTTCTTAACATTCAGTATGTGAACAATACTCTACTTTTCCTAGAATCCTCTAAGAGGGACCTGATAAATCATAAAAAAATACTATGTTACTTTCAAGTTAGCTCAGGACTAAAAATTAATTTTCATAAGTCATCTCTTACTAGAATTGGGATCGCTAGCTCTTAATCTAAGAGACTTAGAGCTATTCTGGGATGTGTCTAGGCTTCCCTGCCCATAAATTATCTCAGAATACCGCTTAACTTAAAAAAAACATCATTCAATGACTCGATTGTTGTATTGAATAAACTACACACTTGACTAGACTCTTAGAAGAGTAGATATTTGTCCCTAGGGGCGTCTTATTCTAATTAATTCTGTACTTTCAACCATTCCTATTAATTCTGTACTTTCAGCCATCCCTATGTGTTACTTCTCTGTCTTGCATTTCTTGGTCAAAGTTGAAAAAGAAATCTATAAATTTGGCAAACATTTTTTGTGGAACTCCAACTCCTCTCATTGTAGGGGATATCATCTTGCCAAATGATAGAATATTTGCGAGAAAAAAACAACATGATGGATTAAGGATAATTAATATTTGAAATTTTAATTCCAGCATTAAGTGCAAACTTCTATGGAACCTATTGGCACGTAAAGAAAATACTAAATGGTGTCACTGACTAGAAGTAGATATTTTAAAAATAATACTCCTAGTGTTATTTTGAATACTTCCTCTAGCCATATATCCCCCCTATGGAAAGAGTTAAAATCAAACTTTGTGATTATCAATAAATTTAGCAGCTTCTCAATTCATAATGGTCAGTCCCTTTAATCTAGAAAAGTAGATGCTATGACCAGATGCCCTTGAAATTGATCTTCCCTAACCTATACAACCTTACGAAGTATAACAACTGGTCTCTTGCCAAGACGGTTTTTTCTTTTCCTCATCTAGATGTTGACTTATTCTATTACTTGGCCTCTCTTCTAATCGAATGCATTTATAGTTAGAAGTTGTTATAATATTCTCAATGATGGGAGGTTATGTTCATTGTTTAAGTTCACTATTTGGAAAATGTATAGCACCTTTAAAGGTTAAGATTTATGCCTAGCTTGCAATTAAGGATAAGATTCTGACTTGGGTCAATCTACTTAAAAAAGATTAGCATGACTTGTTTTATTGTGAAATTTGTGATATTCAAGAGGATTCTGCCATACATATTTTTGTTCATTGTGCAGTATCACAAGCTATATGAAATTTTCTCTTATGAAATGCAAACTCTCATCTATCTAACATAACTCTAACTCAGATATTTTCTTTAAAGTGTTATTTAGTCCTTCAATTATGTAATTTGGGTTGGATACTCTTGTTTTAACAAATTTTTGGTGTCTTTGGTTACATTGAAATGAAGTTATCTTTTGTAACAATAGATGAGATATTACCTCAATATTTCTTCATATTCTATCTCTAACTTCCTTTTGGTTAGATTATGGGACTTCTAGACAAGGTGTAGTTGACTCGACTACATTTTCTGTCCTCAAATCCATGCAGCACATCTGAGATCTCTATAGCAAGACTTTGGGTCAAACAAATGTTGACTTTGGACATTCTTGAGCTAATCAAGGTCGACCTGTAGAGTCTAATGTTGAATGGGGTAGATGGAAAGATAATGCTCACTAACAGTGGTGGAGTTTTGAGGGATCGTGGCTACTCTGTTTCTCCTTTTTCCTCCTTTTTTGACTGTCTTTCTAGGTGAATATGCTATAATATATTGTTATTATAATATTTTATTATTACCTTTGGGACCTCATACTACTGTCTATCCCATGACGATGGTACTGATTGTCAAAGTTTTTCCATTATTATAGTTGCTACCGTTTCAAAGAAAAAGAGTGAAAAGGTGACAAAACAAGAGCCCATCTACCATGTCTCTCATTTATTGTCTTGCATAGAACATGGAACATGCCACCACAACTTTTTTTTTTTTTTTTGAAATCGATAATTTGAATTAATAATAAAGCAACACTTGACTATGAGACCACCATCAAGTAATACAAATTGTCCAAAATACACCAAAAACACATACCTAGTACCATAAAATAAACAACAAAATTGTCCAAAATACTACATGCCCACAAAAGTTCTCAAAATGATTATGTTGCCAGACTAAAAACCTAATTGTTATTTCTTGATCCCATCTCAAACAGATCATAAGGGGAAGGATCTTCAACAGGGGGTTGAACTGAAATTGGTGTAGATATGCCAATGAAAGAAGCAATTGTTTGGGCCACTTGATCTGCACGGGCTAGATCACATTCCCCCTACATACGTGATAAAGCTTGGGAAAGGTCCAAGCTACGTAGACCTGGAGAAAGGTTACTAACCCAAAATCTAATCAAAGAAAGAATGTAGGAAATAATACCAATAGTAGATCTATATTTATGTTTAAAGATTCTATTATTTCTTTCTAGCCACAAAGACCAAAAAATAGCTAGAATGAGAAAATTCTAAACTTGAATACTACTAGAGAACTTCACGTGTATTTTGAGTGAAAAAATATTCAGCAAGTTAACGGAAAGACAAATGGAAGGATTACACACAAAGAATTTCCAAATTTGCATAGCAACAGGGCACATCAAGAGGATGTGAGATGTAGACTCGCAATCAGAGTCACAAGAAGGACAACCAATAGGGCCCCCCCACCCCTGCTTGGCTAGATTTTGCCTTGATAAGATTCTATCATGTATTGCCAACTAGAGAAACAACATAATTTTCAAGGGAGCCCTACTAATCCAGATATGTTTAAAAAGAGGAAATCTAATTCCACCATCATTAATTGACTCATAGCAACTCTTAACTAAAAAAATATTATCTGACTTTGGGATCCAAATTAAAACATCAACTTCCTCGTTAAGATAGAAATTAGAAAAAACCTCTAAAAGCTCTTCTAGTTAATCCTACAATAAATTACAGTTTAAGTTATTAGCCATTGTAAGATTGAATAACCTTGAAAAGTCATTATTATACTTATCCCACATTTTTTTAATTGAACTTTTCTTTTTGGTGGAGATTTGATAAAGATCTTAAAAAAGATATTTGAGTGAAGAATCCCCATATCACCTGTTCTCCCAAAAAATTGTATTGTCACCATTATTAACTAGAGATCTAGTGAAGGCTTTTATGATAGGGAGATTTTTCCTAAGTTACGCCCATAATGGTGATCCACCTAAAGTGGAATTTAGCAAAGCTTCGATTTTATTAGCCATGAAATAATGGGATTTGATTAGCTCAATCCATTTAAGTTTAAAATTACCCAACAATAAGTGTTAAAGTAAGTTACATTTTAGAGTAGAACTGAAGGTCCTAATATTTATTCTACCCCACCCTCCTTGGTCTTTTGACCAACAAATTCTCTGCCAGTTAACTAAATGATAGCCCAGGCCGTCTAGACACCAAAGAAATCTCTGACATAAGTAATCAATTTTGTTAACTATCCTTATAGGAAGATGAAGGACCGACAAATAATAGGTAAGAATTGTAGATAGAACTGAATTCAACAATCTAAGTCTCCCACTCAATGATAAAAATTTGACTTTCTAAGTTACAAGTTTAAAAGTTAACTTATCAATAACTGAGGACCAGACATTGTAGGTAGCCTTACGATAATGCATGGACATACCACGATACTTGATTGGTAGGGTCTCTAGCTTACAACCCAAAATCTTGGAGCATCTGTCAATTTTGATTTGAGTAACTCCAATCCTAATGATAGAAGACTTACTAAAATTTATCTTACATCTTGAATAAGCTTGAAAACACACCAATATTCTCTTAATATTAATGATAACTTCTTCAGATGGGGACAAAAATAGAATGGTATCATCAACATATTAAATGTTAGTCACTCTAGGACTTCCTCTAGGGAATTGAATTCCAGCTACTAAATTATTTTGGGATGCAAGGGTAAGCATCTTATTCAGGACGTGAGTAGCCACTATAAAAAGTAGAGGGGAAAGATCTCCTTGCCTTAGTCCGTTCGATGCACCAAAGAAACCTTTAGGAGTACCATTAACAAGAATGGAATATCTGATTGAAGTAATACACATATTAATCCAAGTAATCCATTTCTCCCCACACCCAATTCTTCTTAGTGAATTGGTTAGAAAATCCTAATTGATATTATCAAAGGCCTTTTCAAAGTATAGCTTGAGAATAAATCCTAGGGTATCAGAATGATGCATGAAATGAATGGTTTCCTGAGCTACTAGAAAACAATTTTGGATACTTCTTCGAGGGAGAAAGGCACTTTGGCTATTATCTATATAAGAGTTCAGTGTTGGATAGAATCTAGTAGCTAGGCTTTTACAAATAATTTTAAGAACACCATTCAGCAAACTAATAGGCCTAAAGTCTGAAACACCATTCACCAGTCAAGGATCTTTACCCTGCACCTCCTACCCCTTGCCATGCCCTATGCCACCCTATCCCCTCTGCTGTTCTGCATCGTGCCCTGCTCAAACGATGGTCAACAGTGTCGCCTACGAAGACGATGAAGACTGAAACGTTATAAATAGAGGAGGAGAGGTGGGAGAGAGGCATTGAGTAGTGAGGCCAGTGAGAGAGAGTGTGTGTGAGCTTGAGAAGAAGGGAGGAAGAAAGCTCGCTGTAAGGGGAGGAAGTCGTTGGAGAAGAAGGGAGGATCGTTGGTCGACACTGAGTACGCATCCTCCTTCCTTTTTCTCTCTAAAATACAATTTAAATCATGATAAAATGATAGATTAGCATGAAATTAGTGGATAGTAATCTTCATGTGATTTTATTAGGATTCATTGAGGATTTTTGACGATTTTTCATAAGGTATTATTACAGTGTTTTTAATCGACCTCTTTGGCTTTGTGATTTTCTATCCTAAGATTTACAAATCGGATCTTTATGAAACTTATCCCAATTGGTAGAAGACTTAGAGCCCAACATTTCCATGTATTTTTTGGAAGACAAAAGGGGGCCCGCCCAAGGCTCCCACCTTTGGTGATTTCCGACGGCAGTCTACTGAGCTGCTGCTATGATTTTCCTACTTGGGGCACATCATGATGGCGCACCATGGTTGCGAACTTGAGTAGCACACCATGGTGGTGCGCCTGGGTGGCGCACCTTCGTGGCACACTAGTGTAGTTAGTTTTGAATTTGAATAGTTGGTGAATTTTAACTCGTGGAAATGATTTCTATAATGAAAGGGTTTTCAAAAAGATGTTTTGAAGAGGAAATGCAAGTTTTCAATAGTTTTCCGTGATTTCGAGTCAGATCTGCATGGTGGTAGGGGTATAGTCAATTAGGGTATAAGACCTTCATGAAATCGGTATGTACCCTACGACGTGGTTGCTGGCGACAGGCACGGGTAAAAAAGACTGTGGCGCTTTGAGGTACTGTAAGGCTCAGGTGAAAGAGATCGATCCACCCACTTTACCCAGTGTTGGCTGGGCCTTGGGTTGTGAGTCCTTAAGTATCTAGGCACACAGGGGCGTCGTGAGGACACACCCCGTGCGTGTGCTTTGTGACCTGTGAGGTCATGGTACTGTAAGGCCTACGAGGCCGATGCGGGTGGACTCCTACACGGGATGGTTCACCGTGGTAGTGCACGGGGTGGTTCAACTGCGTGTGGCCAAACTTGAGTTCCGACTTATGGTTCACTGTGGTTGTGGCTAGGTTTCTCTTGCGGTTTTCACCAGATTCTAGTCCAAACTTGTAGTTTTAGCTAGTTCTAGCCAAGATTTGGATAAAATTATGCTGTGTGCTATTTTAGGCTGGCTTCTACTTGAGTTCTGGTTTTCATGAAATACATAAAATGATTTGAAAAGATGCATGAAATTTTAAGGGAAACAAAAAGAATATTTGAAAAGCATGCCTATACAATGTTTGAAAAAAATACCTGTGTTGTGAAAATGGCATAGCCTTATGTGTGTTTTGTTTGTTTTTGGTGGACGTGTGTTGGGTAACATTAGGTCACTCACACGTTTTATGTTTTTGGTTTTCAGATGCAGATATTGGTGTAGTCTAGTACTATGCATATAGAGGAGCCACTAGCTACATACGAGGTTCTAGGTAGTTGCTTAATTATTTAAGTTATTTATTTACTTTAATTTAGTTTAATCTTATTACTTAGTTAAATGGATAGCACTGATGCTGATTTATAATGCACTAAAGCATTACAATTGTGCTGTCCTTTTCTGTGTGATGGTAAAAATTAAAGTAGAGTTGATACTACTTTGAAATATTGATACTCATTCTGTGTTACATGTATCATACTTAGGTCGGTCAAGTTTACCTTTGTCTTGACTTATATTTAGACTTAGACCTATTTTTTCCATATATTTAAGTCGAATTTAGACCTATAATTGAAAATCTGGACTTAGACACAAACATAGACTTAAATCCATAAAGATAATAGGTCTAGGTTTTGAGTCTGATGGGTCAACTTAAAATACTTTTACACCTAATTACA
>JAMKQA010006481.1:0-15090 GCA_024699735.1 Posidonia australis
AACCATCTATCCTTTTCTCGAGACTCCTCTGATCTGAATGTGATCCGAGTTGTTGGTTCCTTACAGCCTAGGACCAGCCATCTATCCTTTTCTTGAGACTCCTCTGATCCAGAGGAGATCCAAGTCGTTGGGTCCTTACAGCCTACGACCAACCATCTATCCTTTTCTCGAGACTCCTCTAATCCGGTGGGGATCCGAGTCGTTGGTTCCTTATAGCCTAGGACCTACCATCTATCCTTTCCTGGAGACTCCTCCGATCCAAAGGTGATCCGAGCCGTTGGTTCCTTATAGCCTTGGACCAACCATCTATCCTTTTCTCGAGACTCCTCTGATCCGGAGGTGATCCGAGTTGTCGGTTCCTTATAGCCCCGGACCAACCATCTATCCTTTCCTCGATACTCCTCTTATCCGAAGGTGATCGGTGTCGTTGGTTCCTTATAGCCTAGGACCAACCATCTATCGTTTCCTTGAGATTCCTCTGATCCGAAGGTGATCCAACTTGTAGCCTAGGACCGACCATCTATCCTTTTCTCGAGACTCCTCTGATCCGAAGGTGATCCATGTCCTTCGTTCCCTATAACCTAGGACCATCCAACCATCGTTTCCTCGAGACACCTCTGATCAGGTGGTGATCTGAGTCCTTGGTTCCACGTAGCATAGGACCAACCACCTATCCTTTTCTTGAGACTCCTCTGATCCGGACGTGATCTGAGTCGTTGGTTCCATATTGCCTAGGACCTACCATCTATCCTTTCCTCAAGACTCCTCTGATCCGGTGGTGATCCGAGTCGTTAGTTCCTTAAAACCGAGGACCAACCACCTATCCTTTTCTCGAGACTCCTTTGATCCGGAGATGATCCGAGTCGTTGGTTCCATATAGCCTAGGACAAAACTTCCATCTGTCCTTTTCTCGAGGCTCCTCTGATCCGGAGGTGATCCGAGTCGTTGGTTCATTATTTCCTAGGACCAACCATCTATCCTTTTCTCGAGACTCCTCCGATTCGGAGGTGATCCGAGTTGTTCATTCCTTATAGCCTAGGACCAACCATCCATCCTTTTCTCGAGACTCCTCTGATCCGGAGGTGATCCGAGTCGTTGGTTCCTTACAGCCTAGTACCGACCATCTATCCTTTTCACGTGACTCCTCTAATACAGAGGACATCCGAGTCGATTGTACCTTATAGCCAAGGACCAACCATCCATCCGTTTCTCGAGACTCCCTTGATCCGGAGGTGATCCGAGTTGTTGGTTCCTTATAACCTAGAACTAACCATCCAACCCTTTCTTGAGACTCCTCTGATCCGGTGGTGATCCGAGTCGTTGGATCCGTATAGCCTAGGAACAACCATCAATCCTTTTCTTGAGACTCCTCTAATCTGGAGTTGATCCGAGCCGTTGGTTCCATATAGCCTTGGACCAACCATCCATCCGTTTCTCAAGGCTCCACTAATCCGAAGGTGATCCGAGTCGTCGGTTCCTTACAGCCTAGGAACAACCATCTGTCCTTTTCTCGAGACACCTCTGATCCGGGGGAGATCCGAGTCGTTGGTTCCTTATAGCCAAGGACCAACCATCCTTCCATTTCTCGTGACTCCCCTGATCCGGAGGTGATCCGAGTTGTTGGTTCCTTATAACCTAGGACTAACCATCCATCATTTTCTCGAGTCTCCTCTGATCCAGTGGTGATCTGAGTCGTTGGTTCCATATAGCCTAGGAACAACCATCTATCCATTTCATGAGACTCCACTAATATGGAGGTGATCCGAGCCGTTGGTTCCATATAGCCTAGGACCAGCCTTCCATCTGTTTCTCAAGACTCCACTGATTCAGAGGTGATCCGAGTTGTTGGTACCTTATAGCCTAGGACCAACCATCCATCTGTTTCTCGAGACTCCTCTGATCCGGAGGCGATCCGAGTCGTTGGTTCCTTATAGCCTAGGACCAACCATCTGTCCATTTCTCGAGACACCTCTGATCCGGAGGTGATCCGAGTCACTGGATCCATGTTGCCTCGGACCAACCATCTATCCTTTTCTCGAGACTCCTCCGATCCGGTGGTGATCCGAGTCGTTGGATCCAAATAGCCTTGGACCAACCTTCTATCCTTTTCACCAGACTCCTCTGATCCGGTGGTAATCCGAGTCATTGGTTCCTCATAGCCTAGGATCATCCATCTTTTCATTCTTGAGACTCCTCTGATCCAGAGGTGATCCGTGTCGTTGGTTCCTTATAGCCTCGGACCAACCATCTATCCTTTCCTCGAGATTCCTCTGATCCGGAGGTGATCCGAGCCATTGGTTCCTTATAACCTAGGACCAAACATCCATCTGTCCTTTTCTCGAGACTCCTCTGATCTGGAGGTGATCCGAGTCGTTGGTTCATTATAGCCTAGGACCAACCATCTATCCTTTTCTCAAGATTCTTCCGATATGGAGGTGATTCGAGTCATTCATTCCTTATAGCCTAGGACCAAACATCTATCCGTACCACGAGAATCCTCTGATCTAAAGGTGATCCGAGTCGTTGGTTCCTTACAGCCTAGGACCAACCATCTGTCCTTTTCTCAAGACTCCTCTGATCCGGAGGCGATCCGAGTTGTTGGTTCCTTATAACCTCGGACTAACCATCCATCCTTTTCTCGAGACTCCTTTAATACGGAGGTGTTCCGAGTCGTTGGTTCCGTATAGCCTAGGAACAACCATCTATCCTTTTCTTGAGACTCCTCTAATCTGGAGGTGATACGAGCCGTTGGTTCTTTATAGCCAAGGACCAACCATCCATCCGTTTCTCAAGATACCACTGATGCGGAGGTGATCCGAGTTGTTGGTACCTTATAGCCTAGGACCAACCATCCATCTGTTTCTCGAGACTCCTCTGATCCGGAGGCGATCCGAGTCGTTGGTTCCTTATAGCCTAGGACCAACCATTTGTCCATTTCTCGAGACACCTCTGATCCGGAGGTGATCCGAGTCGCTGGATCCATGTTGCCTAGGACCAACCATCTATCCTTTTCTCGAGACTCCTCCGATCCGGTGGTGATCCGAGTCGTTGGATCCAAATAGCCTTGGACCAACCTTCTATCCTTTTCACCAGACACCCCTGATCCAGTGGTAATCCGAGTCGTTGGTTCCTCATAGCCTAGGACCATCCATCTTTTCATTCTTCAGACTCCTCTGATACGGAGGTGATCCGAGTCGTTGGTTCCTTATAGCCTCGGACCAACCATCTATCCTTTCCTCGAGTTTCCTCTAATCCGGAGGTGATCCGAGTCATTGGTTCCTTATAACCTAGGACCAAACATCCATCTTTCCTTTTCTCGAGACTCCTCTGATCAGGTTGTGATCCGAGTCGTTGGTTCATTATAGCCTAGGACCAACCATCTATCCTTTTCTCAAGATTCGTCCGATATGGAGGTGATCCGAGTCATTCATTCCTTATAGCCTAGGACCAAACATCTATCCGTGTTACGAGAATCCTCTGATCTAGAGGTGATCCGAGTCGTTGGTTCCTTACAGCCTAGGACCAACCATCTGTCCTTTTCTCAAGACTCCTCTGATCCGGAGGTGATCTGAGTTGCTGGTTCCTTATAACCTCGGACTAACAATCCATCCTTTTCTCGAGACTCCTCTGATACGGAGGTGTTCCGAGTCGTTGGTTCCGTATAGCCTAGGAACAACCATCTATCCTTTTCTTGATACTCCTCAAATCTGGAGGTGATTCGAGCCGTTGGTTCTTTATAACCAAGGACCAACCATCCATCCGTTGCTCAAGACACCACTGATGCGGAGGTGATCCGAGTTGTTGGTTCCTTATAGCCTAGGACCAACCATCCATCTGTTTCTCGAGACTCCTCTGATCCGGAGGTGATCCAAGCCATTGGTTCCTTACAGCCTAGGTACAACCATCTGTCTTTTTCTCGAGACTCCTCTAATCCGGAGGAGATCCGAGTCGTTGGTTCCTTATAGCCAAGGACCAACCATCCATCCATTTCTCGAGACTCCTATGATCTGGTGGTGATCCGGGTCGTTGGCTCCTCGTAGCCTAGGACCACCCATCTTTTCTTTCTTGAGACTCCTCCGATCAGGAGGTGATCCGAGTCGTTGGTTCCTTATAGCCTAGGACCAACCATTTGTCCAATTCTCGAGACACCTCTGATCCGGAGGTGATCCGAGTCGCTGGATCCATGTTGCCTCGGAACAACCATCTATCCTTTTCTCGAGACTCCTCCGATCCGGTGGTGATCCGAGTCGTTGGATCCATATAGCCTTGGACCAACCTTCTATCCTTTTCACCAGACACCTCTGATCCAGTGGTAATCCGAGTCGTTGGTTCCTCATAGCCTAGGACCATCCATCTTTTCATTCTTCAGACTCCTCTGATCCAGAGGTGATCCGAGTCGTTGGTTACTTATAGCCTAGGACCAACCATCTATCCTTTTCTTGAGACTCCTCTGATCCGAAGGTGAACCGAGACGTTGGTTCCTTACAGCCTAGGACCAACCATCTATCTTTTTCTTGGGACTCCTCTGATCCGGTGGTGATCCGAGTCGTTGGTTCCATATAGCCTATGACCATCCATCTGTCATTTCACGTGACTCCTCTGATCCGGATGTGATCCTAGTCGTAGGTTCCTTATAGCCTAAGACCAACCATCTATCCTTACCTCGAGACTCCTCCGATCCAGAGGTGATCCGAGTCGTTGGTTCCTTACAGCCATGGACCAACCATCTGTCCTTTACTCGAGACTCCATTGATCTGGTGGAGATCCGAGTCGTTGCTTCCTTATATCCATGGACCAACCATCAATCCTTTTCTCCAGACTCCCCAGATCTGAAGGTGATCTGAGTTGTTGGTTCCTTAAAACCTAGGACTAACCATCCATCCTTTCCTCAAGACTCCTCTGATCCGGAGGTGGTCCGAGTCGTTGGTTCCATATAGCCTAGGAACAACCACCAATCCTATTCTTGAGACTCCTCCAATCTGGAGGTGATCCGAGCCGTTGGTTCCTTATAGCCACGGACCAACCATCCATCTGTTTCTCAAGACTCCACTGAACTGGAGGTGATCCGAGTCATTGGTTCCTTACAGCCTAGGAACAACCATCTGTCCATTTCTCGAGACTCCTCTGATCCGGGGGAGATCTGAGTCGTTGGTTCCTTATTGCCAAGGACCAACCCACCATCCTTTTCTCGTGACTCCCCTGATCCGGAGGTGATCCGAGTTGTTGGTTCCTTATAACCTACGACTAACCATCCATCCCTTTCTCGAGACTCCTCTGATCCGGTGGTGAACCGAGTCGTTGGTTCCATATAGCCTAGGAACAACCATCTATCCATTTCTTGAGACTCCTCTAATCGGGTGGTGATCCGAGCCATTGGTTCCTTATAGCCTAGGACCTACCATCCATCCGTTTCTCAAGACTCCACAGATCCGGAGGTGATCTGAGATGTTGGTTCCGTATAGCCCAGGACCAACAATCCATTTGTTTCTTGAGACTCCTCTGGTCTGGAGGTGATCCGAGTCGTTGGTTCCTTATAGCCTAGGACCAACCATCTGTCCATTTCTCGAGACACGTCTAATCCGATGGTGATCCAAGTCGTTCGATCCATGTAGCCTTGGACCAACCATCTATCCTTTTCTCGAGACTCCTCCGATCTGGAGGTGATCCGAGTCGTTGGTTCCTAATAGCCTAGCTCCATCCATCTGTCCTTTCACGAGACTCCTCTGATCCAGTGGTGATCCGAGTCGATGGTTCCTTATAGCCTAGGACCAACCATCTATCCTTTCCTCGAGACTCCTTTGATCCGGAGGTGATCCGAGTCGTTGGTTCCTTATAGCCAAGGACCAACCATCTATCCTTACCTCGAGACTCCTCTGATCCGGAGGTGATCCGAGTCGTTGGTTCCTTACAACCTAGGACCAACCATCTGTCATTTACTCAAGACTCCATTGATCTGGTGGAGATCCGAGTTGTTGGTTCCTTATAGCCATGGACCAACCATCCATCCTTTTCTCAACACTCCCCTGATCTGGAGGTGATCTGAGTTGTAGATTCCTAATAACCTAGGACTAACCATCCATCCTTTTATCGAGACACCTCCGATTCAAGGGTGATCCGAGTTGTTGGTTCCGTATAGCCAAGGAACAACCATCTATCCTATTCTTGAGACTCCTCTAATCTGGAGGTGATCCGAGCCGTTGGTTCCTTACAGCCTAGGACCAACCATCCATCCGTTTCTCAAGACACCAATGATCTGGAGGTGATCCGAGTCGTTGGTTCCTTACAGCCTCGGAACAACCATCTGTCCTTTTCTCGAGACTCCCCTGATCCGGTGGAGATCCAAGTCGTTGGTTCCTCATAGCCATGGACCAACCATCCTTCCATTTCTCGAGACTCCTTTGATCCGGAGGTGATCCGAGTTGTTGGTTCCTTATAACCTAGGACTAAGCATCCATCCTATTCTCGAGACTCCTCTGATCCGGTGGTGATCCGAGTCGTTGGTTCCATATAGCCTAGGAACAACCATCTATCCTTTTCTTGAGACTCCTCTAATCTGGAGGTGTTCCGAGCTGTAGGCTCCATGTAGCCTAGGACCAACCATCCATCCGTTTCTAAAGACTCCACTGATCCGGAGGTGATCCGAGTTGTTGGTTCCTTAATGCCTAGGACCAACCATCCATCTGTTTCTCGAGACTCCTCTAATCCAGAGGTGATCCGAGTCGTTGGTTCCTTATAGCCAAGGACCAACCATCTGTCCATTTCTCGAGACACCTCTGTTCTGGAGGTGATCCGAGTCGTTGGATCCATGTAGCCTAGGACCAACCATCTAACCTTTTCTCGAGACTCCTCCGATCTGGTGGTGATCCGAGTCGTTGGTTCCTCATAGCCTTGGACCATCCATCTTTTCTTTCTCGAGACACCTCTGATCCGGAGGTGATCCAAGTTGTTGGTTCCATATAGCCTAGGACCAACCATCTATCCTTTCCTCGAGATTCCTCCGATCTGGAGGTGATCCGAGTCGTTGGCTCATTATAGCCTGGGACCAACAATCTATCCTTTCCTCGAGACTCCTCTGATCCGGAGTTGATCTGAGTCGTTGGTTCCTTTTAGCCTAGGACCAACTAATCATCCATCCGTTTCTCGAGACTCCTCTGATCCAGAGGTGATCCGAGTCGTTGGTTTCTTATAGCCTAGGACCAACCATCTATCCTTTTCTCGAGACTCCTTTGATCCAAAGGAGATCCGAGTCGTTGGTTCCTTACAGCCTAGGACCAACCATCTATCTTTTTCTCGAGACTCCTCTGATTCGGTGGTGATCCAAGTCGTTGGTTCCTCATAGCCTAGGACCATCCATCTGTCCTTTCACGAGACTCCTCTGATCCGGTGGTGATCCGAGTCGTTGGTTCCTTGTAGCCTAGGACCAACCATCTATCCTTTCCTCGAGACTCCTTTGATACATAGGTGATCCGAGTCGTTGGTTCCTTATAGCCTAGGACCAACTATCTATCCTTACCTCGAGACTCCTCTGATCCAGAGGTGATCCGAGTCCTTGGTTCCTTATAGCCAAGGACCAACCATCTAACCTTTCCTCAAGACTCCTCTGATCCAAAGGAGATCCGAGTCGTTGGTTCCTTATAGCCTAGGACCAACTAAATATCAATCCTTTCCTCGAGACTCCTCTGATTCGGTGGTGATCCGAGTCAATAGTTACTTATAGCCTAGGACCAACCACCTATCCTTTTCTCGAGACTCCTCTGATCTGGAGATGATCCGAGTCGTTGGTTCCTTATAGCCTAGGACCAACCGTCTATCCTTTCCTTGAGACTCCTCTGATCCAACGGTGATCCCAGTTGTTGGTACCTTATAGCCTAGGACCAACTAACCATCAATCCATTCCTCGAGACTCCTCTGATCCGGAGGTGATCCGAGTCGTTGGTTCCTTATAGCCTAGGACCAACCATCTATCCTTTTCTCGTGACTCCTCTAATCCGGAGGTGATTCAAGTCGTTGGTTCCATATAGCCTAGGACCAACCATCCATCTGTCCTTTCTCGAGACTCCTTTGATCAGGAGGTCATCCGAGTCGTTGGTTCCATATAGCCTAGGACCAACCATTTATCCTTTCTCGGGACTCCTCCTATCCGGAGGTGATTCGAGTAGTTGGTTCCTTATAGCCTAGGACCTACCATCCATCTGTCCTTTTCTCGAGACTCCAATGATCCTGAGGTGATCCGAGTCGTTGGTTCCTTATAGACTAGGACCAATCATCTATCCATTTTTCGAGACTCCTCTGATCCGGAGGACATTAGAGACGTTGGTTCCGTATAGCCTTGGCCCAACCATCTATCCATTTCTCGAGACTCCTCCGATCCGGAGGTGAATAGAGACGTTGGTTCCTTATAGCCTAGGACCAACCATCTATCCGTTCCTCGAGACTCCTCTGATCCAAAGGTGATCCGAGTCGTTGGTTCCTTATATCCTAGGACCAACCATCTATCCTTTCCTTGAGACTCCTCTGATCCGGAGATGATTAGAGACGTTGGTTCCGTATAGCCTTGGCCCAACCATCTATCCTTTTCTCGAGACTCCTCCGATCCGGAGGTGAATAGAGGCGTTGGTTCCTTATAGCCTAGGACCAACCATCTAGCCTTTTCTCGAGACTCCTCTAATCCGAAGGTGATCCGAGTCGGTGGTTCCATACAGCTTAGGACCAACCATCTATCCTTTTCTCGAGACTCCTCTGATCCACAGGTGATCCTAGTCGTTGGTTCCTTACAGCCTAGGACCAACCATCTATCCTCTTCTCAACACTTCTCTGATGCAGTGGAGATCCGAGTCGTTGGTTTCTCATAGCCTAGGACCATCCATCTGTCCCTTCTTGAGACTCCTCTGATCCGGTGGTGATCCGAGTCGTTGGTTCCTTATAGCCAAGGACCAACCATCCATCCTTTTTTCGAGACTCCTCTGATCCGGAGGTTATCTGAGTCGTTGGTTCCTTATAGCCTTGGACCAACCATCAGTCCATTTCTCGTGACTCCTCTGATCTGTAGGTGATCCGAGTCGTTGGGTCCTTATAGCCAAGGACCAACTATCCATCTTTCCTTTTCTCGTGACTCCTCTAATCCAAAGGTGATCCGAGTCGTTGGTTCAATATAGCCTAGGACCAACCGTTTATCCATTCTCAAGACTCCTCTGATCCGGTGGTGATCCGAGTCGTTGGTTCCATATAGCCTAGGACCAACCGTCCATCTGTCCAATTCTCGAGACTCCTCTAATCCAGCGGTGATCCTTGTCGTTTGTCCCTTATAGCCTAGGACAAACCATCTATCCTTTTCTCGAGACTCCTCAGATCCGGAGGAGACCCGAGTCATTGGTTCCTTATAGCCTAGGATCGACCATCCATCCTTTTCTCGAGACTCCTCTGATCCGTAGGTGATCCGAGTGGTTGGTTCGTTATAGCCTAGGACCAACCATCTGTCCTCTTCTCGAGTCTCCTCTGATCTGTAGGTGATCTGAGTCGTTCGTTCCTTATAACCTAGGACCTACCATTTATCCTTTCTCAAGACTCCTCCGATCTGGAGGAGATCCGAGTCGACGGTTCCTTATAGCCTAGGACCAACCGTCCATCCTTTTCTAGAGACTCCTCTGATCCGGATGTGATCCGAGTCGTTGGTTCCTTATAGCCTTGGACCAACCATCTATCCTCTTCTCGAGACTCCTCTGATCTGTAGGTGATCTGAGTTGTTTGTTCCTTATAGACTAGGACCAACCATTTATCCTTTCTTCACACTCCTCTAATCTCGTGGTGATCCGAGTCGTTGGTTCCTTATTGCCTAGGACCCACCATTTATCCGTTCACGAGACTCCCCTGATCTGGAGGTGATCCAAGTTGTTTGTTCCGTATAGCCTAGGACCAACCATCCATCTGTCCTTTTCTAGAGACTCCTCTGATCCGGAGGTGATCCGAATCGTTGGTTCCTTATAGCCAAGGACCAACCATCCATCCTTTTCTTGAGACTCCCTTGATCCGGAGGTGATCCGAGTTGTTGGTACCTTATTACCTTGGACTAACCATCCATCCTTTTGTTGAGACTCCTCTGATCCGGAGGTGATCCGAGTCGTTTGTTACGTATAGCCTAGGAACAACCATCTATCCTTTTCTTGAGACTCCTCCGATCTGGAGGTTATCCGAGCCGTAGTTTCCATATAGCCTAGGACCAACCATCCATCCTTTTCTCAAGACTCCCCTGATCCGGAGGTGATCTGAGTTGTTTGGTCATTATAGCCTAGGACCAACCGTCCAACCGTTTCTCCAGCCTCCTTTGATCCAATGGTGATCCGAGTCGTTGGTTCCTTATAGCCTAGGACCAACCATCTGTCCATTTCTCGAGACTCCTCTGATCTGGAGGTGATTCGAGTCGTTGGATCCATATAGCCTTGGACCAACCATCTATCCATTTCTCGAGACACCTCAGATTCGGTGGTGATCCGAGTCGGTGGTTCCTCATAGCCTAGGACCATCCATCTGTCCTTTCTCGAGACTCCTCTGATCCGGAGGTGATTCGAGTCGTTGGTTCATTATATCCTTGGACCACCCATCAATCCTTTGCTCGAGACTCTCCTGATTCAGAGGTGATCCGAGTCATTGGTTCCTTATAGCCTAGGACCAACCATCAATCCTTTTCTTGAGACTCCTCTGATGTAGAGGTGATACGAGTTGTTGGTTCCATATAGCCTAGGACCAACCAGCTATCCTTTCCTCGACACTCCTCCGATCCGAAGGTGATCCGAGTCGTTGGCTCCTTATGGCCAAGAACCAACCATCTATCCTTTCTTCGAGACTCCTCCGATGCGGAGGTGGTCCGAGTTGTTGGTTCCTTTTAGCCTAGGACCCAATAACCATCCATTATTTTCTCGAAACTCCTCTGATCCCGAGGTGATCCGAGTCGTTGGTTCCTTATAGCCTAGGACCAACCATCAACCCTTTTCTCGAGACTCCTCTGATCCGGAGGTGATCAGAGTCGTTGGTTCCATATAGCGTAGGACCAACCATCAATCCTTTCCGCAAGACTCCTCCGATACGGAGGTGATCCGAGTCGTTTGTCCCTTATAGCGTAGGACCAACCACCAATCCTTTTCTCGTGACTCCTCCGATCCGGCGGAGATCCGAGTCGTTGGTTCCATATAGCCTAGGACCAACCATCTATCCTTTCCTCAAGACTCCTCTGATCCGGAGGTGATCCGAGTCGTTGGTTCCTTATAGCCTTGGACCAGCCACGTATCCTTTTCTCGAGACTCCTCTGATCCGGAGATGATCCGAGTCGTTTGTTCCTTATAGCCTTGGACCTACCATCTAACCTTTCCTTGAGACTCCTCTGATCCAGTGGTGATCCAAGTCGTTGGTTCCATATAGCCAAGGACCAACTAACCATCTATCCATTCCTCGAGACTCCACTGATCCGGAGGTGATCCGAGTTGTTGGTTCCTTATAGCCGAGGACCAACCATCTATCATCTTCTCAAGACTCCTCAGATCCGGAGGTGATTCGAGTCATTTGTTCCTTATAGCCTAGGACCCACTATCTATTCTTTTCTCGAGACTCCTCCAAGAAGGAGGTGATCCAAGTCGTTGGTTCCTTATAACCAAGGACCATCCATCCATCTGTCTTTTCTCGAGGCTCCTCCGATCCAGAGGTGATCTGAGTCGTTAGTTCCTAATAACCATGGAGAACCATTTATCCTTTCTCGAGACTCCTCCGATCCAGAGGTGATTCGAGTCGTTGGTTCCTTATAGCATAGGACCAACAACCTATCCTTTTCTCGAGACTCGTCTGATCCGGAGGAGATCCGAGTCGTGGGTTCCTTATAGCCTAGGACCAACTAACCATCTATCCATTCCCCGAGACTCCTCTGATCCGAAGGTGATTCGAGTCGTCGGTTCCTTATAGCCTTGGACCAACTACCAATTCTTCACTCGAGACTCCTCTGATCCGGAGGTCATCTGAGTCGTTGGTTCCTTATAGCCTAGGTCCAACCATCTATCCTTTTCTCGAGACTCTTCTGATTCGGTGGTGATCCGAGTCGTTGGTTCCTTATAGCCTAGGACCAACCATCTATCCTTTACTCAAGGCTCCACAGATCCGGAGGGGATCCGAGTTGTTGGTTCCTCATAGCCTTGGACCAACCATCTATCCTTTCCTCGAGACTCCTCTGATCCGAAGGTGATCCGAGTCGTTGGTTCCTTATAGCCTAGGACCAACCATCTATCCTTTCCTTGACGCTCCTCTGATCCGGAGGTGATCCGACTTGTAGCCTAGGACCAACCATCTATCCTTTTCTCGAGACTCCTCCGATGCAGAGGTGATCTGAGTCGTTGGTTCCATATAGCATAGGACCAACCATCTATCCTTTCCTCGAGACTCCTCTGATCTGGAGGTGATCCGAGTCGTTGGTTCCTTCTAGCATAGGACCAACCACCTATTCTATTCTCGAGACTCCTCTGATCCGTAGGTGATCTGAGTCGTTGGTTCCTTATAGCCTAGGACCAACCATCTATCCTTTCCTCGAGACTCATCTGATCCAATGGTTATCCAAGTCGTTCATTCCATATAGCCAAGGACCAAATATCTATCCTTTTCTTGAGACTCCTCTGATCCGAAGGTGATCCAAGTCCTTGTTTCCTTACAGCCTAGGACCAAACATCTGTCCTTTTCTCGAGACTCCTCTGATCTGTGGGAGATCCTAGTCGTTGGTTCCTTATTGCGAAGGACCAACCATCCATCCTTTTCACGAGACTCCCCAAATCCGGAGGTGATCCGAGTCGTTGGTTCCGTATAGCCTAGGAACAATCATCAATCCATTTCTTGAGACTACTCCGATCTGGAGGTGATCCGAGCCGTCAATTCCGTATAGCCAAGGAGCAGCCATCCATCCTTTTCTCATGACTCCACCGATCTGGTGGTGATCCGAGTTGTTGGTTCCTTATAGCCTAGGACCAACCATCCATCCGTTTCTCGAGACTCCTCTGATCTGGAGGTGATCCGAGTCGTTGGTTCCTTATAGCCTAGGACCAACCATCTAGCATTTCTCGAGACTCCTTTGATCAGGAGGTGATCCGAGTCGTTGGATCCATATAGCCTAGGACCAACCATCTATCCTTTTCTCATGACTCTTTTTCCTCCGGTGGTGATCCGGGACGTTGGTTCCTCATAGCCTAGGACCATCCACTTGTCCTTTCTCGAGACTCCCCCGATCTGGAGGTGATCCGAGTCGTTGGTTCCTTATAGCCTAGGACCAACCATCTATCCTTTCCTCGAGACTCCTCCGATCCGGATGTGATCCGAGTCGTTGGATCCTAATAGCCTAGGACCAGCCATCTACCCTTTTCTCGAAACTCCTCTGATCCGGAGGTGATCCGAGTTGTTGGTTCCTTATTGCCTAGGACCAACCATATCCTTTTCTCGAGACTCCACCGATCCAGAGGTGGTCCGAGTCGTTGGTTCCTTTTAGCCTAGGATCAACTAACCATCCATCCTTTTCTCGAGACTCCTCTGATCCGGAGGTGATCCGAGTCGTTGGTTCCATATAGCCTAGGAGCAAACATCTATCCAATTCTCGAGACTCCTCTGATCCGAAGGTGATCCGAGTCGTTGGTTCCGTATAGCATTGGACCAACCATCTATCCTTTCCTCGAGACTCCTCTTATCCAAAGGTGATCCGAGTCGTTGGTTCCATACAGCCTAGGACCAACCACCATTACTTTTCTCGAGACTCCTCCGAGTCGTTGGTTCCATATAGCCAAGGACCAACCATCTATCCTTTCCTCGAGACATCTCTGATCCGGAGGTGATCCGAGTCGTTGGTTCCTTAGAGCCTTGGACCAGCCAGCTATCCTTTTCTCAAGACTCCTCTGATCCGGAGATGATACGAGTAGTTGGTTCCTTATAGCCTAGGACCAACCCTCCATCTGTCCTATTCTCGAGACTCCACTGATCTGAGTCGTTGGTTCCGTACAGACTTGGACCATCCATCTATCCTTCTCTCGAGACTCCTCTGATCCGGAGGTGATTAGAGTCGTTGGTTCCGTATAGCCTTGGACCAACCATCTATCCTTTTCTCGAGACTCCTCTGATCCGAAGGTGATCCGAGTCGTTGGTTCCTTAGAGCCTAGGACCTACCATCTAACCTTTTCTCGAGACTCCTCAGATCCGCAGGACATCCGAGTCGTTGGTTCCTTACAGCCTAGGACCCACCATCTATCCATTTCTCGACACTCCTCCGATCCGGTGGTGATCTGAGTCGTTGGTTCCTCATAGCCATGGACCATCCATCTGTCCCTTCTCGAGACTCCTCCGATCCGGTGGTGATCCGAGTCGTTGGTTCCTTATAGCCTAGGACCAACCATCCATCTGTCCTATTCTCGAGACTCCTCTGATCCCGAGGTGATCCGAGTCGTTGGTTCCTTATAGCCTAGGACAAACCATCTATCCCTTTCTCACGACTCCTCTGATCCAGAGGAGATCCGAGTCGTGGGTTCCTTATAGCCTAGGACCATCCATCCACCCTTTTCTCGAGACTCCTCTGATCTGGCGGTGACTCGAGTGGTTGGTTCCTTATAGCCTAGGACCAACCATCTGTCCTCTTCTCGAGTTCCTCTGATCTGTAGGTGATCCGAGTCGTTCGTTCCTTATAGCCTAGGACCTACCAGTTATCCTTTCTCGAGACTACTCCGATCCGAAGGAGATCCGAATCGTTGGTTCCTTATAGCCTAGGACCAACCATCCATCCTTTTCTCGAGCCTCCTCTGATCCGGCTGTGATCCGAGTCATTGGTTCCGTATAGCCTAGGACCAACCATCTGTCCTCTTCTCGAGACTCCTCTGATCTGTAGGTGATCCGAGTCGTTTATTCCTTATAGCCTAGAAGAAACCATTTATCTTTTCTCGAGACTCCTCTGATCTGGAGGTGATCCGAGTCGTTGGTTCCTTATTGCCTAGGACCAACCATTTATCCTTTCTCGAGACTCCTCTGATCTGGAGGTGATCCGAGTTGTTGGTTCCTTATAGCCTAGGACCAACCATCCATGTGTCCTTT